>CAUDMG010000136.1:137500-240000 GCA_958450375.1 Homarus gammarus
TCTTGAGTTAAGAAAACATTATCGTTTTACAGTGAAATCACCTACAATATGTACAATCACTACAAAATGTATCTGTAAATTGTTTTGCTAGACAATATGACACAACGGACAAATGATTATGACAACCCTAACGAGACAACAGGTATACATACAGTCTCGTTCAAGATTCTTCGAACACTGTTGGAGACAGATGGCAACTCGAGGCCGTTTGTTTACTATAGTAAGTAGTAAAAATTATGAATGCATGTCAAAGCCCAACCATTAAGCAACGGGGAACTAAGTAACCAATCACCGATAACTTTTACATTCATTCATAATTTTTACTACGTACTACAGTAAACAAACGGCCTTGAGTTGCCAGCTGTCTCCAACAGTGTTCAAAGAATCTTGAATGAGACCGTATATGTCTAACCTTACCTAACCAAAGAAACTACAAGGTCTTGACCTAAACCAATAATACAAAAGAAAAAACAAAGGAATATAAAGAAACCAAACCTGAAATTGAAATACCTCCAAAAATATAAATTTCCGACCAAAACGAGGTAAGTGCACAAGCACTGTACAGGTTGAATCTCAGAAGTTCGGGATCCGATAGTTCGGCAGCTTCGATGGTTCAGCACAATTTGTATCTGGTGCCCTTGATTTTAGTTTGCGAAACTGCTGCTTGTCCAGCTTAGCCCGCAATAATCAACATTGTTTACACCTGCCACAGCTCACTTCTAGTGGTTGGTGCTTTGATAGAATATACACAATATTTTTCATTTGGTAATCCTGGAGCAGATGACTAACACCAAAACGCATTGTTTGTTTTTGTTAATTCTTTCCACAAATATTCTTTGGATGATGGCAAGTGATAAAAACAATATGACAATGCACAGAACCTAATAGAACCTGACTTAACCAACTAAAGAAACATACCAAACCTAAGGTAAAATTGCAGATTACAGCAACCAAAGAATCTGATGCAAAAAAATGTTACTTAACCTAATGTAATTTAAGAAAATCATCATAAAAAATAGTTCTATATCGACTGAGCATAGTGAATTTCCAGAATTCTGTGGTTGCTGTGTACTACAATATTGCCACTTCCTTGCCCTACCATATTAAGCAGAACGTACTTACTTTTAAATGTGGTACCAATGAAAGCAGTTTTCTTGAAGCGTCATGTTGTAATTTCAATTTTTTTGTGGTCGTGAGAGTACGCTTGGACCGAGCGGGTCGGTTGTTGCACGGAAACAACCACGAGTGGATGACAACACTCACCAACACGTCAGATTGTTTTTAAGGATATTTAAGGTCAATAATTAATTTTATTATTTAGTATCATCCAAAGAACATTTGTGGAAAAAATTAAGGAAACCGAACAACTCCTTCTGGTGTTAGCCGTCTGCTCCTGTACTGTATTACCGACACCGGTCTGGTCCCAAGCCTGCCGGACTAGTAAGGTTCAGGTTGAACTTCACATGACAGCAACGCTTCCGCTGATTGGCTGAGTAAGAAGTTAACATTGTACAGTATATCCATGTGAACTTGTACTGTTTTAAGTAAAAAAAAAAAAGTAAAAATAACTTGAAAAATAAATTTGATGGAAACGGAGTAGAGTAAAGAATGTTTTCTTCAATCTCCCAATACACTACTGTATAAGAATCAATATAATGTTCCCTGCATGGTCACTACCAAATACTAACCTTGGTAAGTAATCCATTCCTGCCAAAATCAGATGTACTTCAATTTTTTTTTTTAATTTTGCTAGTGAGCTGAAGGCAGTGAGGTACAGCCAACTAACTGTTTCCATTTACAACATCAAAGCTGCCCTTCTCGTGACAGTCCCCCAAAACAAACTCTTATTAATATGTCAACCACAGTGTACCATAACATCCAAACATTAATCTTTAAGAAACAGTTGTCAGAACAATAGCTTAGCAGAGTATAGCTCAAACAACTATTTTATCAGTGTTGCTTATTTGCATTACAACAAGATGATCATGAGAATCACGTCAAAGTATTTAAAATAATAAGAGTACCGATATGTCCCTTGCCTATACCTGTATCCAAACTATAATTTCACTTGACAGAAAGTAACACACACGAGTTTAGAAGAAGTATTATTAATACTTTATGTGTTACCTTCTGTTAATGTTCATACAAGTATTTTTGTATTGTCTGGAGCTTTACTCAAGAAATTCAAATGAGAATAAGAACAGTACACAACATTGTTCTGTGACATTCTAAAGTAAAGGTGACCCTCATGACTCCCTAACTCAATCTTTACTTATAGAACAATAACCAACAACACTTCATTTTACCAAACCCTCGTGCTCTTTGTTCCACTACCTAGAGCACTTTATCCTTCATCTCAATTAACTGTTTACCTGTTACTTCACTGACATGCATACACGCACAGCCTCTCCTGCACTTCATTAACTGACATACCTCACTAACTGAAGCTTACCAGTCTACTTATTATCTAATGTTTACCAGTTATGTGTTGGATAATAGACATCAGTTATTTGTATAAGTGGGGTTTATCAGTTACCTCTTATGGGTCTTGTTTTATATAGGAAGTTTTCATGAAGGTTGTGCAGCAGTCACCTGGACACTGTTTACCACTGACTGGCACCCGGCTGAGATACGGGCCCTTCCCCTCCCACCTTTCAAATTTAATTCCCTTTTAAATATTTCTAATAAATCTCTTCCACAGTCAACCAGTTTGGAGCTCTAACTTTGATAAGTCAACTTCAAACTCGAGTAAAATGGACATCTAACTTTTCCATAATACCCCCCAAAAATTATCGAGTCCTAATGACCTTCATATTCAATCTAATTGAAATTTGTCGTCGAATTAAGTTCAAATGATACATACGTTTACACTTATCATTAGCACAGCTCTCTTTAATTACTCCCACTTTTATCTAACTCATAAATGTATTACATAATACAGTGGTACTTAACTGCTTCCCTGCCAATGCAATCCACCTGTAAGTGACATGCCAGAGGTGTGTCTCTTTTTTCACCACTGAATGTAATGTTCACATGTGTTTTATACACTGGCAGGCAACGTTCTGTCTCGATGAAATATAATTTTAAACCGTTAGCATTTCAAGAGGTATAATTATTACCACCTCTTCACCATGCCTACTTGTTAGTATTAATTGTCTATTTCCCCCCGCACTTCAAACCTTCAGGCACCCACCAAGCATGTTCACTGGGGTACCTGGAGAGCTCAGTAACGCCAATGTCAACTTCGAAATAAAAAACACATTAAAAATAAACATAATTTTATAATAACAGTACTGCTTCAATGCACACTTACATCTCCCACAGACCCGTTGTGTGCCCGTAAAAAAGGTGAAGAGGATTTCAGAAGGTATAGAAAGTGTAATTGTTTTAAAATGAGTTTATTTTAATGTGCGTTGGATTTCATTGCTGTACTTTTCCAATCTGATATTATAATTTCCAAATATGAAGACCAACATAGAAGGGAATCATAAATGAAATTATCTAATTTCTCTGTTAAGTAGCAAAGTTTAGAACAAATAAAGTGGTCGAGATTTGATTTTGCAAATTTCCAAGATCTTGTATGGGAGGAGCCCCACCGTCCTGAAACTCCCTGTGAAAATTAATAATCCTTTTTAAACGCTTCTTCGGGAGGTGAGTGAATTCGTTTGTGAAGCTGAATCACCTTTCTGCTAGGTCGTGGGTAATATTAAGGTCCCACTAACTAAAAGAAGTGTTGGTGACAAGGGGAGGGGGGCATCGTCAAATGAGCGTGGCATACTGCAGATACTGTTTGTCAATCATCTATCTCATCAAGTATAACAGTTTACAAGTAATACAAAGAATCCATTAAGTGCGAGGAACACATATATCATAATACACCTGCAACAATCGTGTTATACAAAACCAGAACAAATTCATTACTGTACCACTAAATGAAATAAAACGATTCACAAGAGAAAACACAATGTGTTACAACGAACAAGGCATTTTGGAACATTTTATATCATACTTACCTGCATAAAAGAATGAAAAAAATACATGATTACAACAACAATTTCAATATTTATTCCTTGATAGAGGAAGCGGGATCCTACTCCTGTCACTAGGTACCCCTGATTACAACAACTTTATATTGAAAACACGAAGGACGAGTTTACGGTTAGATAGACTCAAGAGGCCAGCTAGACGGACCCACTGTACGGCAAGGACGCTGTGATATCAATACCACCCTGCCTCACATGGCTGAAAACTGTACCGCTTCATGGAGTAGGCTTATAACTCGCACACCATATTTTCCAAGAGAAGGAGATTTTTTTCGGAAAAAACTTTTCTGGTGCTACGCCAGTGGACTACCCAAATCTCTCTTAAAACTAGGATTCCATTCACGCGTTAGCGGTGACGCCAAAAATAGATCACATTGAAATGGACGTCACTATCCCTATGTGTGCTCTCCCCACCCAACAAATGCCTCGGGGAAAAAACAGTTTTCTCTCGAGGAGACTAAGAAGTTGATTTCACTCAGAATATATCCAAACTTATTTTTGCAATGCATTTACATAATACATTTAAAAACCGTTATATATCATTTTACGAGAACCATACATTTTTGACACAACCGTTCTAAAATGAAGGTTCATGATCTTAATAAAAGGTTCACTGGAATACAATGTTTTTGTGTCACTTAATATTTATCTACCGTTCCTATTATTTCCTGTTTATAAGCATGACTCACCTTATACATATTGCAAATTGTTGCGTTGGGCAAATGACTTCTCACCCTGCATTGCTTCACCAAATCCTCCTCAACCAGGGAAAGAACATGTGCGAAATGTTGTCCGCTCAGACGAAAATATTCTTTGAATTTTTCTTCATCCCAACTTAGGTCTTTTACCAGAGTACCGGAGGCTCCAGATGTGGTCCGATTCAGCAGCACTCTATGAATCCACCATCTTTTTTTTTTTTTTCGGGCATTAGTCCCCCACATCAAGGCCTGCGGGGGGAAAACAAATAATAATAATAATTACGATGATGATGATGATAATAATAGAAGTAATAAAATTATTAAAAATATATAAAATAAATAACAATTATAATAGAAGAAAATAATAAAAAAAATATATTAATAATAAGAGCCATAAATAAAATAAAAAAACATTAAGAGTGAGAAATGATATATGTATGTTGTGTTGTCAAAGTAAGAGAAACAATTGAGGCAGAAAGTCAGATCAGCAACCTGGGACTTGGTTACAATTTTTGTGATGCCATCCACATGGCAGCAGGGTCTACCATTAGACAATATATTGTGCTTCCACTATCTTCCCAGGCGGTAGTACCTCCTATTTGATAGCTACTTACTAACATAGTAGGTAGTTGGCAGCTATCAAACAGGGAGGTACTACTGCCTGGGAAGATATTGGAAGCATAATGTGTTGTTGATCTGACTTTCTGCCTCAATTACACACAATTGCAGTTTCAATTGTTTCTCTTACTTTGACAACACAATACACAATTTACATATATCATTTCTCATTCTTGATATTTTCTTTAATTTTTGTATTTCTGGCTCATTATTATTATTATTACTTATAATTTTTATTAGTATTAATATGTTCTTTTATTATACAGGTTTAATTGTTATTTATTTTTATTAATTTTATTATTATCATTACTACAGTATTATTATTATTATATTATATTTTCGCCCCCCCCCCCCCCCAGGCCTTGATGTGTGTCATTAAAAATGACCTGTGCCCAGCTGGGCTAATGCCCGTATATAAAAAAAGTACTACCTATCACCATCTATGTTTCCTTGTCCGTTTTTCATTTAATTTACGCGTGATCTTAAACAAACCCAGGATGTTCAATAGCAAATCATCCTGTTCATATAAATAGCGTCGTAGCCTCGATGCACGAGGCACCATCTTTCCTGTTGTGGCGTACTGTTATGGCAGGTTGTCAGGGTCTCTTATTTGGCCTCACAACGTACGTACATGGAATATACCCAACACTTCATGCTGGTGTAGTGGACACTCCCCTACAACTGAGCTCCCGTCTTCTCCTCAGCCAATCAGCAGCGAGGTCCATACCACAGTCCCCGCTCCTGAACTGCTCGCTGATTGGCCACTTGCCGTCCTCTCCTCAGCCAATCAGCAGCGAGTTTCAGTCCACAGTTTCTGCCCCCGAGACGCTCGCAGATTGGCCAGTTACACTGCCGTCACCTCAGTCAATCAGCGGCGCCTTTCATCTGGCATCTCTGGACCTTTAGTAGGGAGAATCATATAAATACCCCCTTGCCTCACTCGACATACAGTATATAGACTATAACTTATTACCTAATAATCAAATAATAACTATGGAAGAAATGATGCACTGTCTGAGGACATTTGAAGAAAAGGCCCCCAGTCTCGGGTATTACACGAAATATGATCATAAATCTTCAGGAAAACATCTTAAAAATATTATTGAGCATCTATAACGCATGAGTAATAACACGTTACTTTCCAGACAAACTAAAATATGCTAAAATTATATTTATTCCCAAGGAGGGTAAGGACAATAAGGAAATATTAAACTACAGGCCAACATATTTATTTAGAAAATACCGAGAAACTACTGGAAATGTTTTGATATTCTAGACTTATAGCCTTTTTAACACAACAGGGGAAACTAACAATAGACAGCATGGATGTATGCCCAATAGAAAAACCTTAACTGCAACAGCTACAATAATGGCAATGGAAAAACAGCAAGGTGGAACCAGATCAGTATAACTTTAAGGGACGTTTCTAAGGCTGTTGATAAAGTTTGGCATTAAGGCTTAAAATATAAAATATTAAATTGGGACTGAACGAACACTTGCTAAGAATATTGTGTGACTATTTAGATGATAGGAGAGCACAAATTCAAATTGGATACTTTATGGGAACTATGTTTAATCTTGAGAGTGGAGTACCTCAAGGAGGATGCCTTTCTCCAACACTATATACATATTTATACCTCAGACACACCTCAACCTACCCCCTTTAGCGAATATGTAATGTTTGCTGATGATATTACTCAAATAGTATCATACCCAGGAAAATCAACCCAATTTATGGCACTCTACACGGTAAGAGCGATAAAAAATATAAATGATTTTGAGAAAAAATGGAAAATCAGGACAAATAAGAACAAATTCAAGATAATACCAATAGCCAAGATTAATACAAGTCCAGTAATAGTCGACCAGGAACTATACCCATACGACACTGAAGGCAGGATGCTTGGACTAAAACTAACAAAAAGAGGATATATAACATACTTAAAAGATAAAGAACGACAGGCAAGAATAAGACTATCAAAAATAAAACGTTTTAAGAACCTTAGCATTAATAACAAAAGAAAGATTTATATTGCCCTTGTCAAATCAATTATGGACTACCCACCCATCCCATTGAACACCCTTAGTAAAACGAGCATTAAAAGATTACAAACAGTACAAAATATAGCCCTCAGATTTATATTTAACATAAAATATACAGACCACATCAATAATGAACAGCTACACAAGAGAGCAAATCGCTTAGAAATCAGTGTAGAAATACACAACAAAGCTGCAAATATTTGGAAAAAAGTGACTGAACTTAACACAGAAACATATCAAAATTGAATAAATAATATAGACAACGAAGAATTCCAAGAACTCAGTTGGTTTAAATCAGCCAGGAAGAAAGTAATTGAACCACCTCCTGCCCCAATATACACATAAAACATTAATAGAGAATAAAGATGAGAGTGACCTACCAGCTCCACTAAGAACCTGGCAGGCCTCTCCATACAGTGTACCTTTAGACTAACACAACTAACACTTAACTAACGCATTATCAATTTAAAAAATGTGACTACCCTCCCAGCCACTCAAGGACCTGGGAGGGCTCACTAACTTCACCACAGTAAAAAAACACGAAGGAAGAAGTATAATAAGCAGCACCATATAAATAAACCAATACTAGAATAAAGGTCCGACGACCCGAGGGAGCACAGCAAAGAGGAAAACAATAGATAAGATGAAGCGATCTGGTTGAGCCCAGATTCTTTCTACTCCGACTGTATTTCAGTTTCACCATTTTTCTTCAATCCCTAATAATGTTCTTTCACCTCTTAGCTCGCGGCTCTAATGCCATGACTCACTTGCCAGCCAGCCTTCGCCGTGATCAGGCCTCTCTCCAGACCCCTCACCGCCAAAGCCAGCCAGCCTTCGCCGTGATCAGACCTCTCTCCAGACCCCTCACCGCCAAAGCCAGCCAGCCTTCGCCGTGATCAGACCTCTCTCCAGACCCCTCACCCCCAAAGCCAGCCAGCCTTCGCCGTGATCAGACCTCTCTCCAGACCCCTCACCGCCAAAGCCAGCCAGCCTTGTTTCTACTCTTGACGACCGGACCACAAACTCGACCTCTCTGATTATCACTGGTCGCGGACAAGAGATCCCCACCCGTGCAACAAGTAAGAAAAAAAAAACCAAGAACACAATGAATAACGAAATAAAAAGAAAGAAAGTAGACTTACCACCTAACAACACAACGTCCGCAACTGGGAAACAAATAAAAACAACCTCGCAAGCACATACCTCACCATTGATCCGGACATAATTTTAATGAATAGTCACGGCAAATTTCAATAAAATAAAAATATTTGGAAATACAACCTACCAAAGAAATAAAACAGAAGAATTAAATGATGGCGTGGCCATCACTGCAAAACACAGACTAAAACATCAAATCATCGACGATTTCGAGGACGAATTCCTGGGAATCAAAATCACTACCACACTTGAAGAGATAGCCACAGCATACAGTATTTACCGCCAAGAAGGAACTACCTACCGGCCCCAGACCTGATAAAACTATTGAACTACAGCTGCCCAATGTACATAATAGGAGATTTAAACCCAAAACATCCAATATTCGGCCACGGAAACAGAAACAGAATAGGCACTGCACTGCATGCCATAATGAACACAGGGAAGATGATCCACCTGGGACCACACTTCACCACATTCATTGGCATTAACAAAACAACTAACCCAGACAAAGTCTTCACCAATAATAAGGCTCTTTCCTCAATTACCGTCTAAAACAAGGACCATATCCCAATGATAATAAAATTGTCCACAAGCCCAATCCAACTTCCAACAGCCACCACGTTTCTAAATGCAAACATCAGACCGGGAAGGTTACAGGAAGCAACTAGAAGAAGTCTATATTCCAGATCTTCAAGGAAAAATACTGGAAGATATAGACAACGAAACAGACACCTTTCTACTTAACATCAAAAAGGCAATAGAGAACAACATACCAACCACATGTCGAACGCTACCTCACTTCAGGACAACTCATGAATTGCGAATGCTCCAAGTACAATATAATAACATAATGATGTACTGTACACCTGCTACAACTTCTGCTGCTGTCTCTCTACCCATGCCAACACACACACCGGTAAGTAGACCAACCCCACAACCCGCCCTAAGACTCACCCCGGGAACCGTCCATCCCAAAGCTTGCCTCAGGAATTGATTGATTGATTGAAACATTTTATTTAGCCAGAAAAATACAGATACAGAGTGGATAATAATAACAATATTAACATGGCTCATTTCACAATCACTCACAGGACCTACCCTCGGGACCATTCCAAGGCCCGTCCCAAAACTATCCCAGGATCCATTCCAAGATTCGTCTCAGACCTATCCCAGGATATATCGCTCTACGGTAGAGCCTCTACCCGTCCCAGAGGACTGGGCAGCACAAGCAGCCTTGAGCGGTGGGACTCACCCACTCACTGTCTGAGAACCTCTGACCGTAACCCTTAGATGTGCTCGCTTAGTTTCGTTCACTTCTCTTTTCCTTTCAGTTTCTTTTTGCGGTCGTTCATTAGCTCTCTACTCCATGGACAAAAGCGAATGTATCTTACGCTTGACATTAATAAGTAATGATATCATCTATTGTAACGATTTCACCTTGTAAATGTTTAGATTATTATAATAATTGAGAACCACTGCAATTAAGTTGTAAGAAAATCAAAGGGCACAGACGTCATCTTCAACGTATATTGACTTGCAGTTAAGGCAATTTTTTAAATATATATTTTTACATTTCCGAGTCAACTCTTCTTTATAGGTAACTGAAAACTTCATTTTGTACTCACGATTTCCTGTTATGATAGCTGGTCACATTATCTGTTCTAAAGGTGCGACAGCTGTAAAGGTCTGGAAATAAATCGCGAATGTGTCAACGCTGAGTTGATCCTTCCAGTGGCGCGTTACGGCAGGACTGACACAGGCTTGGTGAGTCAGTCCAGTGAGGCCACGTGTGTCGTTCACACGTTACCCAGATACCTCACACCCACTGCTGGGGACCTCGTGAGCACACTTCCACGCGGTAGTGGGGGTGTGTGGTGATATTAACAAAGTGGTGGTTGTGTGAGAGGAACTTACTTACGTGTCTCCAGTGGAAGATGTTGCCCAGTGTTGTGTTGGTGTTGGTAATCCTAGCTGGGCCCGGTCGAGCAGGTAATATCGTGCAGTGATTTTTAGTTGCAGGAAAACAAAGCAGTAGGAAGTTGTGGTGGTTCATGAAATCACGGATTAGCTAAACAGTCCAGAGAACCTGCATTGCAATAAACCCTGAAATCATGGGTATTTCTGTGGTCATATGTTTTGTGGGGCCTATGTAAGATATTCAAGGATATTTAAACATTTTATCTAAATAGTTTCTGCCCTTTGAACCTTCGGGCGTCACGTACTGTCAACTTGTACTTCTTGAGTTGTGTTGATGGTAAGTTTTTGTGACCCTCCAGCAGTGGGAATGGTGACTACAACGACGTGTAAAGAATTTTTTGATCGGTTCATTTTTTAAACCGGAACAAGAAAAAGTTTACACTTGGAGTCGTTTACTATATAAACATAACACAAGTTAATACTAGGAAATGATTTCAAGTTAGTTCAAGTAATGGCGACATTGTTAAGTTACAGGCATGAACTTTTTGCACTCAAGTTGCACTTTTCATAGTCTTAATTAATTAACTATGGTTATATAACATCTTGCCTGGGTGTTAAGTTGAAATACACACACACACACACACACACACTCTGGTGAGACTGAAGATGAAATAAATAAATCAAAATATGATAGATAAAAATATAGACATACAGTACCTGTAGGTACATTAGTTGAATAAATATTTAAATAAGACACTGGAGAAAGAGACAGACAGACCGCTAGCTAGACGAACGTATTGAAGAGAATGACACAACATTCCCCAGTGAGAACAATTACGTATATTAGATTGTTCCGTAATTGTAATTACCATAAAGAGGTCTTCCTCGTTAATTAGGTTTTCTCGTTTAAACGCTGATAAGATAAACGGTACTGACGTTTTGTTGAGTCATGGGAAGGGGCGAATATACGAGTATATTGTGACATGTTCATACTTTGTACATAGTGTAATGTACAAGCAGTGTACAGTGCACGGTGTAAGCATACAAACAATGTACAGTCACAGATGGCAGGTATACAAACAATGTATACGCATAGACTGTAGGTATACAAACTACAGTGGTGTACCTTTTTAACTTCCATGAACGTATACTGAATCATGTGAAGGTATTTTGAGTTCTGTGAACGTATTTTAGACCCGTGGACGCATTGTTTGTTTATGAACGTATGAGTCATTAGAGGTCTCTATACCTAAGTGTACTTTGAGTCTTGAGAAAGTGGAGAAAAGACTAATGTGGTTACAATTATTAAAAAGTCGTATGTTTTTCCCCGTGTGTTTGTGTTCTTGGTATTTTTCTGTTTATCGTGACGCGACACTGAAAATTTGTTGCATCAAGGCTTCCGGAGAGCGCTAGTTTACCGTCGACGAACCCACTAACTCGTCGAGGCTTCATGTACTTGTAAGGTGAACCAACACGACTGTCACTGGGGGGGGGGGGGTATCTTTAGTGTGATTTATCTTCAGGCGAAATAAGCTGGGGTGCCTAATCTTCAAGTGATCTCAACAAACTCTAATGATTTTTTGTCATATTTTAGTGTATTCCATTCAGTGTTATATTTCAGTGTAGAGAAGCAAGTGTGTGATTTTAAGCTACTATAAATAATTTAATTTGCTATTGAAGAATTTTGTAGACACTGTTGCCTTTCTCAATTAAAAATCTCATTTCTTAAAAAGAAATATTTGTTGAAACATATTTATACATAGTAATAAAATATTAACATACACAGCTATGTTTGCTGTTAGTGGAGGCTGTTATAAATAATTTAGCATCCATTACAGTCTCATCGTAAATCCTCAGTGGCATTATCATGTAGAGCTTCTGAGAGTGAAACATTTACTGTTGATGTTGTTGATAAATGTAATATCTTCAACTACTCCAGACCATTATACTGTAATGCATTATACTTATATAAATGGTTTACGACACATGAACAGTGATTCTAAAATGGTACACAATGAAAGTCCGAGACTACCGTAATATTTACTCTGACAGCGATACACATCTCTAATATTTACCTTGTCACAAGAAAAGGTGGTGAGGGTTTAGTTATTATCCTGTTGTGATTGAAAACCAGTGAACTGATGTTTGCTAACTTAAAAGTTGTAGAAATTAGCCTTCAATATTTTTAATAAACACTTTCTAATGAGACCAGTTAAGCATGTGTGAATCTAAAGAGGCTTACCGATGCGCTGAATGAATTGTAGTATAAGACTTAAGTGGAGAAAATACGCCCTTGTATGTATTTTTTCTGAAGATTTTCATATCATTATAGGAATTACTGTATGTATCTGCTTTTAAGGCAAGAAATAACACACACATACACATTATATATATATATATATATATATATATATATATATATATATATATATATATATATATGCAAGTTTTTTGTAGATGCACGGAATAACTAAGGCGTTAACTTTCCCGGACTGTCATTAAAAAGTACGATATTGTACCGCGTCTTGGGAATTGTGCAACAGTCTTCAGAAAACAATAAAATTAGGAGAACTATTATTTGAACACAATACGGAAAGAAATAATGAAGAAAATATATATAAAATTATGGAAAGAAAGACAAAAAAGGAAAAAGTCAATCCGTCAACAATAAATAAGAATAACAAAAAATCAGGCCAGTTGTAAAGGTAATTTCTCCCAGACTCTGAAACTACACTAGGTGTTCGCATATTTATACACGAAATACGACGAACTTCAGGTTCGTTTGTCTTAATTTTTGCACTTACAGAACTGTAATCAACTTGTTCACCCTTATTTAGAATATCTTATGAGTAATGATATTAAGGTTTCAATCATATTTTAGTAATTATCAATAGTGTTAAACCAAAGTCAGCATCGGTTAATGAAATCGGACAGCGCCCACTTAAAAACGGACTGATCCAAAACAGGTTTCAACTAGGCGCAATCCTTTTAATTTTTTTCACGCTAAGTTTGTTTTAGGTCCTATCCAATATACTACTGTATACTGTATATGATTATTTTTATTATATCACAGTTTTCTATTGTCTTACATGACCCCCCCCCCCCACATGCCTTACATGCCCCCCCCCCCCCCCCCCCCACTGTTTTAGTGGGAGAAACTCACTGATTGGTTGTTAGCTGTCATGCGCAGTACTCAGCAGAAGCGTCTGCGCAGACAATAGCTAACGCGTTAGCTATTGTCTGCATCTAAAACACCTTACAATAAACGCCTAAACTTTCCTTTAATGTCTTTCGGTCCCACTCTCTACTTTTAGAATTTTCACAAAGGTGTGTATGAGTGTTAAACACCTGTGGCTGGTATATATTAAGACATTTGATAAGAGTGCTTCCACTGTTGAGGTTGTGAGTCGCACACCGTACGTCTTAATCCATACCACTAAGAACAACTTTCAACATAAATGAGCACCGCTTTTACCATCTTGTTACCATTGTATAATCTACGATTATGTTTTCAGGCGATCCGCGAGTGTGCTACAAGTGTCGAGCTAAGGATCATTGCCTGGATCTGGACACATCAGCTATCGAGACCTGCTCACCCGACGTCAAGCTCTGCGTCAAGAAGGAGACCTTCAGCAGGGTCACAGGTGAGACTTACAACTAATACTAATGAAATTGGTAAAAAAAAAATGTTAAAATTTGGACATTTTGTTGTAGCAACAATAACTTCCAAATTTGAGTATGTGTTTGCAGGAGTGGTTGTAACAGAGCGGTACTGCTCGGGTCGAGATATACTGGACTCTGGCAAAGAACTGGTGGAGGAAAAGTGTTATCCCGCCAATGAAGAAGGACGCCGCACTTCTGCCACCGTCTGCTACTGCTCCGACAACTACTGCAACGGGACACCACCTCGTCACTCCCTTGCAATTGGCCCACTATTCCTCTGCCTACTTGTACCCGCTCTGATGTTGTGACCAGTGCTGGTATTATGCTAAATGTGAGACAGACAAAATTGTATATAAGTAAAATGTATTTGTATTATCTCATTTCGGTGTTAAAAACATTTTATGCTGGTGATATTGCTTTCAAAACTAAAGAAAATAACAAAAAATATATAAATTTAAAATTATTTTGCTATTACCCTGAAAATGCAAAGTTGTCATTCGCTTCTACTCATATGATGTTCACCCAAAAAAATGAGATTTAAATTTCATAACCAGGAAGTATTTAATTTATCATTAATGCCAGCAACAACTTGAATGCACTGTTTTCTAGTTTAGCATAAATACAAGCCACGTGGATAGTGTGCCTTGAGTTGTACAGGAAGATGAGCATGCACCTGTCCCCACCAAAGGCTACAGCTCCCCACCGTCAGTCTGAGTGGGTTACCGATGATGGAGGGCGGAAGTGGTTGTTATACTGTAGATACTTAAAGAGACATTTGTTTTTATTTAATAGTGATTTATTTGTTCACACGTAAACAAGATATCTGGCGAAGTGGTTACCCATTTCATGTTTGTGAGGCTGTTCAGTGAGCGCACAGTACAGTAGGTGATCACTAGAGCAGATGTGTCGCCCGTACTGCTACTGGCGCAATGTTTGAAATTCACCATTTACTGAGTTGGTTTGTGTGTGTTAAATGAGATGGTTTTAACGTGCTGTAATATAATTCGGATGAAAATGCCTACCTACCAAGTTTAGTCTTTAGTAACGTGTAGCAATAACTTACAAACAAAAAGCGTGATAAAAGTTTAGTTATTGATATGTGTTTTTGTTATAATATTATTACTCTATACTTCAATGTATGGAGCCTAAACTTAGAGATATTTGAAAGCGGTGTGGTACAGTGTCTTAGCTTGATAATGTGATATAATCATCTAACTGAATACAAAACTAATCCATTCATATAATCGAGACAAAAATTTACTCTTGAACAAGTGTGATAGATGTTCAGTATGAGTGTAAGAAATAAGTAGCGTAAAATTTAAAACGAGTTGTTGATGCTCTATAAATTTCATACTGTAAAATGTTTTTCACTTCATCTCATTCAGTCATCGACGTCATCAACTGCACCCTAAATAGATTTTATAGTCGATGAAGCGAACACACTAAATGGCATTATTTTAATTATTATAGATTAACTTAAATTACTGGTTTATATTTGTACATTAGTAACAGGTGACTGATGCGATGAATTTAAACCAGCAACTATACTGTGATTCACGGGCCAAATATACCCTGTATTTTATGTGCTATGTTTATGTAAGTTGAGGATGTTAGTGCATAAACCCATGTTCATTCCATATAAATAAATAATCGAATCTCATTTGGAAGAAATAATCATTATTCAAATCCTGTATAGTTAAGTGTGAATAGTTCTTGGTAAATGATGTGCCATAATTAATATTAAAGTTGAACCGTCATGAAAAATCTCCCTTCTATTCAGTTATTTATTTTGTACTGCAGTTTTCACGACTAGTATTATAGATGTGTAATAGTATAATTATATAGGAGGAATTATGAATGATGGTACAATTATGTGGGAAGTATTGTAGATGTGTGTTGGTATAATAAGAAATAAAGCTGTGTGTGATGATATAAAAGGAAGCATTATAAATATATGATGGTATAATAAGAAATATAGCTGTGTGTGATGGTAACTGCATGAAGTACCTTATGTCTATCAGCAGGTCATATTATGTCTTCGTTCGCCCACGTAAGGTTTCATCTGTCACTGCGGATCTGGGTAATAATAATATAAAAAAAATAGGGGGGCATAAACTTGGTTAAATTCAAAAGTAATGAAACTCGGTAGTTACCCATTACACTTTCCAAAATAGAAGATCTCTTACCAGTCGCATTTCTGGACGCAAACATTTTGCCAAATTCTAAAACAGATATGCTAGGCCTCACCATTTCCTCTCATATGTCATGGAAGCCACACATCCACAACATTGCTAAAGCTGGCTCCCGAAAGCTGGAAATGCTGTACAGATGCCGTAGCTACTTCACTCCTGAGCAGTTGCTTCAAGTTTATTAGGGATTCATTCGTCCTAACTTGGAGTACTGCTCTCTTAATATGGGAGCAGATATTATCTGGGGTGGTTCTCTGTCCAACTGTTAGATAGGGTGGAATCAAAGGCATTTCGTCTTATTGACTCTCCTCCTTTAGTTGATAATCTCTCTTCCCTTTCTCTTCTCTTCGTTTACAGAATGTAAGGTAGATTTTGGGCTCGTAACACTTGTCTCGCCTGCAGTGCCCATGCAGTTTCTGTGGCTGTCGGTCACACTAGAATAACCCGTCATAATACAGCCAAACTGTGTAATGCTCTGCCTTCTTCTGTTTCCATCCTCTTACAATCTGTCTCGCTTTGAAAAGTTGGTTTTCCGGCATCTACGTGGTGTAGATCAACAGTCTTTTTCTCTTGTTTTTTATTTATTTATTTATTTATTTTTTTTTTAAATATACTTCTTCACCCCACCCCTAGGTCCCGTTGTGGGTCGATGACCTGCCAAGGGTGAGCTATTCCCCGAAATAATAAAACATAAATAAATACCTTTATAGATGACAGCTCTCATCGCTCCTTCCTCCCTATAAATTTATGCTGTGTCTATCCTTTCTTTTAACTCCAGATACTTAATTTGTATAATTAGAAAGTGAAAACAGAACATTACTGAATAAAATATTTAAAACAAAATTTTAGGCGATCATATTTTGAATGCGTGGGTCATTTTCTCATGACTATTAATATTCTTGTTATTTTTTATTACAGTAAACATTCGGGTATAGCATTGATTTTATTTTCTATTATAGTCAGGACAATACGCGTCACTTTGTAATCCTCTTTTCAAAAGGGTGTTCCGGTGCTGCATCCTGACGATACTCTACTGTACTATTTGTGAGGAAATTTTGATAATTGAAAACAGTTTCTTTCTGTCAAAGTAATTTTAAGACGTGTGTGTGTGTGCGCGCGCGCGCGCGTTTTAATTAATTTTGTTATTAGTACACATCGACGTAACTTTTTTATATACTCTTGGTTTTTCTAAATAATATTTAGCTTTCCAGGTATACAGACCACAAAGATGAGCTGTATTATATTTTGTACAGATTTGTTATGTACTGTATATATGTGAAATACCTTTGATTATTATTGTTTTATAGATAAACTGATATATCACATTTGAGTTTCCTTCTAATAATATTCCTGAGAAGCAAGATAATAATTTAGATATAAATAATTGATTTTTAGTCTTCATAAACACCACTTTCCATCTTATTACAGTAGTAGGCAGCTATCAAACAGGGAGGTACTACCACCTGGGAAGATATTGGAAGCATAATGTGTTGTCTAATGGTAGACCCTGCTGCCATATGTGACCAAGTCCCAGGTTACTGATCTGACTTACTGCCTCATTTACACACAATTGCAGGGCCTCAATTGTTTCTCTTAATTTTGACAACACAACATACATATATTATTTCTCACTTTTTATCTATTTTTTTCATTTTTTAATTTCTTTATGGTTCTTTATTATTATTATTGTTATAATTATTATTACAGTGTTGTTATTATTATTTTTATCTTTATTTATCTATTTTCTTTAATTTTGTATTATAAATTTTATTTACTATGAATTATTATTACATTTTCGCCCCCAGGCTCCTATGTGGGTCAGTGACCTGTGCCCGGGTAGGCTAATCCCCGTAAAAAAAAAATAAATATTGTTTTTGCCTGATCATAATACTTAAAAGGTTTCGGATCACGAGAAGATAATGTCACTTTAAGATTAACCACGTGAACGTTAACCTAACCCCCCCCCCCCCCCAACAAAAAGAAATCGTTCGGATGTTCAATTATGAGGTGACATAAATCGGAAGGGGAGGAGGGTAATCTTTAGGTGGGACAATTTCTAACTGACGGATGTTTCACAATACTGAACTAGACAGCGTACTGTATAGCGCAACAATCACAGGATCCCAGCGTCCGGCGGGGTACCAGGTAATCAGGTGTTTTTTATCAATCACTTGGGACAAATCACAGCAGGTGTTTTTTGTCACCAGATCCAACCACACTATCAAGCCAGCTGCATCCTCGCTAAGGTTTCCGATATGTATTAGTGAGCTCCAGCAAATAATATCTTCAAACGTGTATTCTAAGTTAATAAATCATTTACACTCGTCATCAGCAATTAAAACTCAATAGTGGTACACATGGCTTTGGTTACCACAAACACAACCGCTACCCAAAGCTGTGGACTGAAGACGTCAAGTTCCCGCAGTATGAGGTTCACGTTTAAGCTGTTTTGTTTAATTCATGTAATTTTTCTTTTTAAATTAAACCCAACATAAATTTCCATTCCTATATATTCACTTAAGATGTGTCTATTTTCGTGGTCTGGCGCACAATTTTTTAATATATATATTCAGTAAAATGGTCATATTAGTTTTCATTTAGTTCAGTTTGTATGGAGATTATGCCTGTATACAGTTCGGCATCCATATCGACAACGCAGCAATAAAAATTCGACCAGTAAGTTCTTTAACCACTATATTTATACATCCTTTCGCCCGTAATGTCCACAATATATAAGTTTATTCTGTCACATTCGCGGAATATTTACGTAGTTGATTTATTAAAGAAAGTCACAAGTATTGACAACACGAGGGGTAACCTGATGCACTGTAGGAAGAATTTAATCATTCATAAGCCAGCTGTGTTTTGTCAGCTGTGGGGGCACATTCAGTCAGTCACCTGGTTTATCACGGTAAGGTGTCTTACGTAAACTAATCATGTAAGCAATAACTACCTACACACTTGTGAAGTGTGTGTGTGTGTGTGTAGCTTAATTATCCGCAAGAAGGAAGGTGTAATAATGCATAGACAAAAACTGGAGTGGAAAACGAGAGATACAGAGAGAGACAGGCAGAAAAAGAAAGACGGAAAAATATCGCTGGTACAAGCTAAGCCGTGAGGGAGTGGCCATTGAGTCATTGACTAAGGTATTTATGTTCGTGATCACAACTAGCTAAGTGTCGGTAAGGTAAGACCCTCACGTACACACTCAGGATGCCGCTCACGTACACACTCAGGATGCCGCTCACATACACACTCAGGATGCCGCTCACGTACACACTCAGGATGCCGCTCACATACATACTCAGGATGCCGCTCACATACACACTCAGGATGCCGCTCACGTACACACTCAGGATGCCGCTCACATACATACTCAGGATGCCGCTCACATACACACTCAGGATGCCGCTCACGTACACACTCAGGATGCCGCTCACGTACACACTCAGGATGCCGCTCACATACACACTCAGGATGCCGCTCACATACACACTCAGGATGCCGCTCACATACACACTCAGGATGCCGCTCACGTACACACTCAGGATGCCGCTCACATACACACACACACATTAATGTACAGCGTCAAGCTTCTCAGGAAGTGTGCACCGTTCTCAGGGTCTTGTGTTTATTTCCTGGTTGATCGAATGGCGAATTATGTTTTTGTTTCACAATACGTTGTAAGTTTATCCTTTTTCCTCACACTACTACTACTACTACTACTTTGCTGTCACTCGGAATCAAGTATGACGATCATCCAGCTATGATACAATGATATGAGTTATTAGGGCTGTCACCTTGGTTGGTGAGTTTTAAGGTGACTAAAGAGGCCGATACGGGACCGGCAGAGTTGTTCACAGATGTTGCACATGTGGAGGGCTACATCTAGTGCGGGAGGGGCGGCGACCTCGTCTTTCCGGCGCTGGCGCTTGTCTGCCTCTGTTTGCAGTCGGACTAACTCGAAAGTATTAACACCTTCTCGTGTGCTCCTCCTCCAAGCGTTACAGTGTGGAATAATCGTCTCCCAGATGAGGGGGTAGATTTGGCACTTTTTCAGATTTGTCTTAAGACTATCTTTATACAGTACCTTTTCAGTTGCCCGCCGGCGTTACGTTTACTATTCGTTAGGTGACAGTAAAGTAACTGCTTTGGCAGTCTACTGTCGTCCATGCGGGTAACATGGCCAGTCCAGCGTAGTTGGTCATGGATAATGGTAGCCTCGATGCTCCTACAGTTGCCTCATTTACACACAATTGCAGGGTCTCAATTGTTTCTCTTACTTTGACAGCACAACATACGAGTACATATATAAATTCTCACTTTTGATATTATTATTATTATTATTTATAATTTTTTTAATTTTATTATTATTATTTTCTTTTATTATAATTGTTATCTATTTTTATATATTTTTATTAATTTTATTACTAATATTATTATTATCATCATCATCGTAATTATTATTATTATTATTTATATTTTTGCCCCCCAGGACTTGATGTGGGTCATTAAAAATGACCTGTGTCCGGGTGGGCTAATGCCGGGAAAAAAAAAAAAACTCGTCTTCCCGGCGAACACGGAGGATGGAACGTAGACTACGTTGGTGAAAGTTTTCAAGTGCCTTGAGGTGCCTCCAGTATGTGACCCATGTCTCGCTGCCATATAGCAGGGTGGGGAGGACCACTGCTTGATATACGTGCAACTTTGTAGATAATTTCAGCTTCCTACAGCTGAAGACACGGGTACGGAGTCTGCCATAGGCTTTAGAAGCACATCTGATCCGATGTTGAATCTCCTCATCGATGTCTGCTGTGGTGGAAACGTGGGAGCCGAGATACCGAGAGTGGGCAACATTAGAGAGGGTAGTACCGTTAAGCTGGATGGATGGTGGAGGTGTGTCTGAACCAGGGGCAAGCTGAAAGAGAATCTGAGTCTTACGTACATTCACCTCAAGGCCGAAGTGTACATGGGCGTCTGCATAGGTGTTCAGGATCTCCTGTAGGCCCTGTTCAGTGGGAGCAACATGGGTGAGGTCGTCTGCGCACACACACAGTCATTAGGACACATTCATAGCGTGGTTAAACTCTAGGGCACGACGTATAATATTATTAGATAGATACTCAGTGAAATCACTATACAATATTTACATCGAATCAGCGTGTACATAGACAATGCTCGTATACATTGTACGTAGACAGTACAGGTATATGATGTAAGTAGTCAGTGCAGCACAAGCAATAGACATAGACAGTGGTAAACGTTAAGTGGATATTACCATGGGCAGACCAACAAAGCCATGATAAGTTTATCTCCATTAGGGTTGGAACAATATATAGTTATGTGTGTCAGTGGTACTGTGGGTGTGACGGAATTTTATCAAAGGATGTTTGTGGGCAGATCCTGGGAACGACTGACAGGTCATGTTTCCTGCAGGATGTTTGTGTACACGTTCGTTGACCTAACCCAGCCAGCTCAAGTCCACGGCTCCCTCAGGTTACTGGTCTTTTTTTTTCTTTTTCTTTTTATGGGGAATAGCCCACCTGGGCACAGGTCATCGATCAACAACAGGGCCTAGACGGGCACAGGTCATCGACCAACAGCAGGGCCTAGACGGGCACAGGTCATCGATCAACAACAGGGCCTAGACGGGCACAGGTCATCGACCAACAACAGGGCCTAGACGGGCACAGGTCATCGACCAACAGCAGGGCCTAGACGGGCACAGGTCATCGACCAACAACAGGGCCTAGACGGGCACAGGTCATCGACCAACAACAGGGCCTAGACGGGCACAGGTCATCGACCAACAACAGGGCCTAGACGGGCACAGGTCATCGACCAACAACAGGGCCTAGACGGGCACAGGTCATCGACCAACAACAGGGCCTAGACGGGCACAGGTCATCGACCAACAACAGGGCCTAGACGGGCACAGGTCATCGACCAACAGCAGGGCTAGACGGGCACAGGTCATCGACCAACAACAGGGCCTAGACGGGCACAGGTCATCGACCAACAGCAGGGCCTAGACGGGCACAGGTCATCGACCAACAACAGGGCCTAGACGGGCACAGGTCATCGACCAACAACAGGGCCTAGACGGGCACAGGTCATCGACCAACAACAGGGCCTAGACGGGCACAGGTCATCGACCAACAACAGGGCCTAGACGGGCACAGGTCATCGACCAACAACAGGGCCTAGACGGGCACAGGTCATCGACCAACAACAGGGCCTAGACGGGCACAGGTCATCGACCAACAACAGGGCCTAGACGGGCACAGGTCATCGACCAACAACAGACTAAGGAGAAGTACAAAACAAAGTGTATATATACAGAGGAGGGTGAGACCAGGTCCACAATGGTCAGGTATTAGGTAATGACCCTACTTATCTTTAAATAGCACGGCAACGGTCGGTAGTCAGGTCATAGGGTAAGGTGACCCAACCTTCTCACCTGGTTACAAATCTTCTTAATTACAAAATTGTCCAGTTTGTACATGCCATTACTCAAATTCATGTTGAATGCTTCGATATATATATATATATATATATATATATATATATATATATATATATATATATATATATATATATATATATATATATATATATATATATATATATATAACCTTAGTGGGGATATGACGTTATTGTGTGTGTTTTGGCATGGAAGTTGTGATGTTAGGAGTTGTGACGTCATGGAGGTGGTGATGTCATGGTGGGATGAAATTCGTGATATCAGAGGGGTAATGGTGACGTCATGATAGTAATATGATTCCATTCTAGTGACATGGTAGTTAAGGTATCGTGGTGGTTGTAATATCACAACACTAAATTATATCATGCTGATATTGATGTCACAGAAGTAGTGAAGTGATGGAAACACGAGTTTGTAGCGTCATGGTCTACAAGGATACGCTGATTGCTGACCTAATGCACTGACCTTCAACCTTTTCCAGCGGTCGACACAAGGAAGTGTGTCCAGCTATCCCAGGGCAGCGCCGTGTCTCAAAAGCGTGGTGGAGGGAGGGGGAGGAGAGCTACTTCCTGTCGCTGACAACCTTTACATGTACAGTATGCATGTATAAATAATAAATAACAATAATTGACGGTTTATTGAAAGAGCATGGCAGCCGGAAGGTCGAAAATATACTGTTAGATAATTGGGGAATGCCCGGAATGGGTCTCTTGATTTAAAATAATATACAAGCAACATAAGTGATACAAATATGATATATAATAACTAGGTGGGGAGAAGGTCATACTACAGGGCATTTCAACATAGTGACAGTGTAAAAAGGTAAGATTGACTGGGAGTGAATACACTGGTTGATTACGAGTTGTTGATAATTTTCACAATGGTTGGGACTGGCCTGTTCTTGGAGCGATCAGTTCGTGCTCGTATGGGCTGGTGTGCGCGTGTGTGTGCATAAACAGTGCATGTAAGTTACACAAACAATGTACATAGACAATGCAGGTATACAAACAATGTACGTATACAGTCCAAATATAGGCTTACACACATTGTACATAACAGTGTATATAAAAATAATGAACATAGACAGTGTAGGTCTACAAATAGTGAAAATAGACATTGCGGGTATTCAATATACATAGATAGTAGAAACAAATGAAAACAGTAAGTCATTTCACCAAGGATAACAAAGCCATCATAACTAACCTATCGCCTGGTCTCCATTAAGGGTTTTTGCTTGGGCTGGATGACTAATCAGTAAAAATGATTCTATAAAAATAGACGAGCAAATCTGTGATTAAATGTAGGAAGCACAACATTGTATTTAAACTACACGAGACTAAAGGATCACCTCCACAATGCAACCAACACTCAAAAGGTCATTAATACACATTAAGAGTTGTTGTCCTATCTCAGTTTATTGTAAAAACATAATTCTAAAGGACTGTTGAGTTTAATAATAGTTTTTGCAGCCGTCTGAGGCAGCTCAACTTCTCTAGACTTGATTTCCTCGATATTTATGTTGTGATTTTTCTTGACTCGTATAAGGAGTGGAGTGAAAGAACTTGTAACTCTGAAGGTCTTTAGTGACCAAGCATTAGCAATTATAACTCTTCTAAGAGAAGACTCTATAGTATAGATAATAACGTTATGATATACGAATGTATTGTAATTTTATTCAATGAAGTTTGAAAGCAAAAAAATAAAAATAGACATCTAAAAGATAATGTAAGACGCACATTCTGTTGAATTCAAACTAGCTAAAAATATCTGTGTTTCTTTTGAAAAAGTTAACTGAGAAAATATCCTTAACTCACATAACACTTCATAATAAAATACAAATTAAAGGTCCCAAGAGAAACCGTGCCATAGATACAGCCAAAGACTGACACTAAACGATGTCTCGGCGGCTTCTGGCCGTTCATTTATATAGAAAAGAGATACATATATTTCTGATAATAAATATTATACCAAATTACCACAAATTCTAGTTAAAGTGAACCATAAATTAGAATAATTTTCTTAGCTTTATTATAGTTCTATAAACAACTGTTATTAGTTTGTAGTAATAAAATGAAGAAGGAAGTAGGGCCAAAGCCGATGTCGGTGACTGGGTGGTGGTGAGGAAGGAACAGTTAAATGTTCGTGTGTTGAGGTCTGAGGAAGATGTTGCTTACCAGGTCACTGCGAGC
Source organism: Homarus gammarus (assembly GCA_958450375.1). NCBI lineage: Eukaryota > Metazoa > Arthropoda > Malacostraca > Decapoda > Nephropidae > Homarus > Homarus gammarus. Next base: position 162,503 of record CAUDMG010000136.1, read on the forward strand.
CTCCGTGTGTGTGTTGAGGCACCACAGGGGTCAACACCACTACCACAATGACACTGTCAACACCGTGGGGTCTTCACCTGACAAACATTCTCCAGAGTTCCAGGTATAAGTCATTGATGTACCGAGGACTGGGAGTCTTCATCATGGTTATATCACTTCTCACCTTGGCTGTAATAAGTGATTTAGAGAGATTATATGGTTAAAATTTGGTGGTGATTGTGAAAGAATTGCTTGTCATATCGTTGTATTTCTTGAAAGGGGTCAAGGGAATGAAGAGTCAGCAGAAACACATCATAACTGTTCATTAATGGTGTTGTTATGTGTCCTAGTTTAGTGTTTATGAATAAATTACACAAACAATGTTGGGTAATTATAAGGCCCTACTGCAGTCCTGACATTTCACCATTGAAGGTAAAGGGGGTATTATTTTAGTCATCCGGGGAATCTTCGGGAGGGTCTGTTGGTAAATTATCGTTTGAGTCGTGGACATATTTTGAAGTAGGTCAGAGTCGTTCAGAACACACCAAAAACCATCAGAAAAACATAATTTCAACCTAACCTAACCCAGCCTAACCCAGCCCAGCCCAGCCCAACATTGAAATCTTAAAATTCGCTGCATGACCGAAACAATAATAATATTCTCCCTGTTAGGTTAGATATAGTTCCTGGGTCCTGTGGTTAGGGTAGGTTAGATTAGATTAGATATCTCAATACAGGGATGACTGTAACTAAAATTTAACCGATAAATGCTTTCATATCGTGAAAATGAAGAGAAAAAAATGGAAGAGGACAATCTTTCCTGTGATATATATTTTATGAACCTCACCTTCCTGAACACTTGTTGAGGATCGTGACACCCATGCCGGCCGCACTTATTGTTTATATCTGACACAGACCTAACCTAACCTAACCTAACCTAACCTAAAAAAAGAATATTGTACAGTTTTCATCCCCTACATCATCTAAAAAAAATATTGCTAGATGAAATGAACCGTCCACATATCTTGGCCATGAGCTACTGGTACAATATATAATTTATCCTTAAAATACTCCATCCTAACCTATCCTGACCTGACCTAACCTAACCTAAAATAATAGTTACCTTCTGTTATAACCTTAGAAAAACAATGCTGTATGGAAGGAGTTGTAGTGGTGTTAAAGTTCAGATGTCACGGGACTAACTGTTGGAGATTTATGTTTAGGAGAGAAGAAGCCGTAAAACTGATGCTGTATAATGAGAAACATATTCCTGTGCACTTTTTAGCCCTTTCACGAGGTAAGAAAGTGCTTATCATACGTGGTGATTGGCCTGAAGTAGGTTGATCAGGAGTGCAGGAGATATTTTGAAATACTACCCAATTTATTTCTTACTTCAACAATTCACCAAATCGGGTGAAGGAATTTCACTTTGGTTGTATATATTGTGTTTATTCCTGCTTTCTTTCTTTCTTTCTATGTCATCTGTTTATGTGAGCAGGAACGTTTCATACACATAAACGCTACCATTATATACTCACTAAGAAACAGTAGATTAATAAATTTTTGTAATACTGTAGGTTTTTTCTTGCATTAATAATATCTCATTAGCAACTGTTTATGTGAGCATTAAATGTTTCATAGATATGAACACTTCCATTTCATACAAACTAAAACCCATTGACTTTTAAAAAAAATTTGAAGTCACAATTTTAAATTCTCGTGAAATAATGGTACAGCTTCTGTATAACAAGGTTTTACAGCTATTTTTGTGTCATTAGTCAGGCGGTTTTGACCCGGACAGTGTTTCATACCTGAACAGCATTTCAAGTGACCCATAAATGTTTGCCAGCAACTGATGAATTATAGTAATTTCGTAAATAAGATAAACCTACCTAACCTACCTAACCTATCTTAGGATGGAGTTACTTTACCATAAGGTTAGGTTAGGTACAGTATATAGGGTAGCTTATTATTTTGTTATCTTACCTTATTGTCACCAGGAGGAGGGCAGGCATGGCATTGCCCCAGTGTGCACAAACTATATACTGTATAGTGCTCATTAATAAAAAACAGAGGAAACAAAAATTGGAAAGTTGTAATTCCTCTCACGTTTTTATGGATATTCTTGAAGAAAGTTGAAATTAGTTTTTCTTGCATCCCCTACTGTTCCTATAGGAAATAGTGTTAAAAATATGTATATAATAAAGTACATTAGTGATCATCCGATAACAATAATACACTCAGAAAATAAAAGAGCACACAAAATAAGTGATAAAAGTACCATAAAGATATCAACTAATCAAGCCTGACCTGACACGCCTAGGGTTGGGTTAGGTTAGCTTTGGTTTGGTTCGGTGATAAGCATGGATGCATCATAACTGAAATTATCCACTTTTCAGGAAAATGAGTCAAGAATGGCTGCCTTGGTGGGTGAACTGCGGGGTCGTACCGGCACTATTGCACTTGGGGGCGGAGAAAAGGCTATTGAGCGCCATAAGAGTAAAGGTAACAAGTCACGTGAAAGTTATTTCTTTTTTATATTATTTTTTTATTTTACATTTTAATGTTGATGATAATTTTTTTCACACTGCAGACATGACTACTGTATATGTTTATCAATATTTCTATTGTGTTTGACTCTGATGATTAGAACATGTAACTTATTGCTCAGAATGAGATGGTTTTAACTTAATAAGAAATAAATTGTTATTTTAACTAACTGTACACAGTCAAGTGCATTGGGCTTTGCACAATTGTAGTTATAATATTTTTTTCTTTTTAGGTAAACTTTTGGTTCGTGAACGCATCAGTCAGCTGATTGACCCAAGCACCCCATTTTTGGAACTGTCACAACTGGCAGGTTACCGACTGTATGGCAAGGAGGAGGTGCCGGCAGGTGGTATCATCACCGGGATTGGCAAGATTTCTGGGTAAGATCAGTGTACTGTAGTATGGTTCAGTTAAATAAAGATTTTACCATTTTTCTTCACAAACTACAGTATAGGAAGTTTTTTAATATGAAATTGTTTGTCTAATTATGAAATACCGAATACTGTAATGCTGATTTAGTATTAGAGATAATTATATTATTACCTTTTAAAAAATAGATGTAGTAAACCACAGTTACCTGAATGAGACCAAAAAGATTCTTTTAAAGAGGTAAACAATTTGTAGAATGTTGATGAGAATAATTATTGTGTTTTCTGTTTTTTTTCTCACTTTAATTCTGAACTATTTACTATAAATTGAGATATTGTTTCAGTGTTTATTTAAAAATCATCATAAACTGACTTTCAATAATATTTAAATGTTAGGAAGAACCTTTAACTTACATTTAACACCCACATGACCAAGTCAGTACTTGACTAAGGATAGCTAGTTTACAGTTCAGATATGTAGTAATTTTATTAAAAGTCTACGACAGTTTAACTTTGGTGTTAATGATATGTACATTATTTTCTAAACTTGGAAATGGTGATATTAATTTGATGTTTGCAGTGTGGAGTGTATGATAGTGGGGAATGATGCCACTGTAAAGGGAGGGAGTTACTATCCTATCACTGTCAAGAAGCATCTGAGGGCACAGGAAATTGCACAAGAAAACAACCTGCCATGTGTTTACCTTGTGGATTCAGGCGGGGCTAACCTCCCACGTCAGGCTGATGTCTTTCCTGATCGAGATCATTTTGGCAGAATCTTCTACAATCAGGCAAACTTGTCATCACAGGGCATTTCACAGGTGGGCTGTTGTGTGAGAAGGTATTGATGTGCAATGTTAACATAAATTTTTTGGTAAATTTTTATGATATATGTTCTGTATAATAGTATCACAGTTATTTTTCCTGGGAGTATGAGATTTGTTATGGTACTGTACTGTACAGGGTACTGGGGTTCACCGCTCCTTTCAGAAGTGATTGCAGTTGAATTCCATCCTCTCCTTGTAAAGTGCCGATGCCAGCCTGGTGAAAGCTTCCCTCTCCCCCACACTACAGCTCACCTACTTACTAGTACTTAATGTACAGCATTCTCCCAGTATAGACAATCCTTTGTCCACCAAATATCTCAAGGAGCGAGTGGCTATTTTCAATGAATGTTTAACTTCATCAGCATTAAATTTTTTGAAGCAATGCTGCAACAACAACAAAGGCCTTTTTCAGAGCTAGTAATACCTGATACAGTTGAAATAGGTAAAACAGAAATTGCAAGGCATACTTCAATTAAAATATGATGCTGTGGTTGATAAAGAGAGCCACTTCAGACCAGCTAGATATTTAACAATATAAATGACAACTTTTTTGCTCAACCATAACATTTCTTTAACAGTTAAGGATTATTTTGATGCTGGATAAGAAAGTTTAAGAATGTGTTAAAATTGGGAGTATGGGGACCTGTCATTGTAGGATTATTGATATGAAATTTGACTAAGCTTTTTTTTTATCACCACCCACAAATATTTTCTGAATATTTTTGCCTTGTCATTAAAATCTATTTTCCTCTCCTTTAATGGCAGATTGCAGTTGTCCTTGGGTCTTGTACGGCCGGTGGAGCGTACGTCCCGGCCATGGCTGATGAATCTGTTATTGTTCGACGTCAAGGAACTATATTCCTAGCTGGGCCACCACTTGTTAAGGCAGCGACTGGAGAAGAAATATCATCAGAAGACTTGGGTGGAGCTGACCTGCACTGTGGGTAGGTGATGGCATCAAGTTAATGTTGCAGTTTCTTTTATGTAATTAACACATGAGGGGATTGTTAACACTCTTGGAATTTTCATACGCAAAATTGCGTATTATGTAAATTATTGCTTTAGGGTTTTCACACACAAATTTGCATATGAAGTAAACTAAAATAAAATAATTTTATGTTTATGTATGAACACTATACGCACATTTGGCAATGTCACCACGATCTGGCAACTATATAGACTGCACTCCAAGGTCACCACACCAGTCTCCCTTTTGTGTTTAAAAGACCCAGAATGTAACGTTGACCTACATTTCCCGCACATTTTCTTGCGGCTTGTGCTGATTTCTTGTGCATCACAGTGATTTCATTTACTCATAACAGTGTTGTGAGAGTTTTGAACCATGCCTCAGTTGCTGGTGAGAGTGGAGGGGTGTGAAAACTTAAAAACTGCAAGAAGATTGCACCACATGGTGATAGCGTGGTGCCTCCTGATGACTCTCCTCAGCAAAATATTAATTTCTTCGCAACTTTTCTTCTATACAAGTAATTATTTTTCCTAAATATGTATGCTTTATATAACAGAATAAGGTTCATATTGCAATTAAGTGTAAAAAAAATGTGTTCTATTCGTGATTACAAATAGAAATAATTATTTTATCGTGATTACTTATACAAAAGTGTTTGTAGATAATTTATTTACACTGCTATTGCAACAAATCTCACCTTTTTATCTCAAAGAGAAAACTTGCTATGACCCTTTACATATAATTATCTCTCGTTTGGTGCTGTCAAGTGTGGAGAGGTCAGTAACAGGTCAGACCCCGAGCACCTCCCTAAACTCGACTCAAAGCAACAAAAAATCAGTTAAACTTCATATATACTGTAATGAATTCATATAAATCCATTGCCAATTCCATATATTTCCCTTGTGTTTGTTATAGCACTTGTTGTTTGGGGTATGTACCAATTGCTGTGCATTTTGTGTGTCCTAAAGTCTTATCCCTAAGCACTAGCCATTATCATTGGAAGTTAGTTTGAGGTATGGCAGCCATCTTCGATAGAATCTTCATGTTTCCTGCATTCTGTTTTTGTGCATATGGGAGGTAGGTGTAGTAGGGAATCCTTAGCCTCTGGGTAATGTACACATGAGGATCACACAATTAATTCTTTTTAACAATGTGAATTATAGAAGTATTTCACATCTTGTTTGTGTCAATACTTTCATGCTATTTCTCAGGCTCTACTCCCTCAACCCCCTCATTACCTAATCACCTGACCAGTAACTTCCTTCTCCCTAACCTCTGCAATATCTCCTGTTTCTCTGTTCACTTCCTCTCAGATTGTGTGACCCAGAAGATTGGTTTCTCCCTCTCCCAAGACCTTTAGTATTCCTTCTTTATATTCATCAGTTACTTTTCTTCTCTGCTCTTCCCATGTTCTTATCATTACTTTATTCACCGTTCATCTTCCTTGTGTATATAATATTCTCTTTTAATTATGCCCTCCTTGGACTACTGGTCAGGGATGTCACTCAGCACCGTGTGGCCCAAGGAAGGCTTGGGGGGTTGTTTTAAGCAGCCAGTAAGGCTAGTTTGATTTAGAAAATATGTTTCAATTAATGGGAAAAATGACCTGCAAGGGAAAACTGCCGAAGAATCCCACGTGATACTAGAACCACCACTTCTGTCTCATCATACAGTAGTTCAGTGACTGGAAGGAGGGTCAGATTATATGACCCACCACATGGTAAGGTAGATCTTTGCCAAGGTGGTTTTAAACTTTGATCTCCAACACTGGTGACCTTTATATACAGTCCCCTTCACTCGTGCATTTACAGGGGCCTGTCATGTAAGCATTCCACAAATCATTATCTTTGAAATATTTGTTTTAATATTGTTTTAATTTGATTCCATAGTATGTTTACTATTGCGAGTTTTCTTCTGTCGAATGTCAACAAACACGGGGCTGCCACACTGCACAAAACCTGACGACCCCCTGATTGTTATTACATTTTCGCCCCCCAGGCCCCGATGTGGGTCAGTGACCTGTGCCTGGGTGGGCTAATCCCTGTTAACAAAAAATGCATTAGTGTGATGAGGACTGTACCCAGTGACCCTGGTAATTAGCTCAGTATGATACAATAGTGATTCAGTACTTCTTAAAAGCCTACACAAGATTACGAACACCTTGTTACTTAATTATTTATTATCAATTAAATTTTCAGTTATATATTTTTTCCAGAAAATCAGGTGTGACTGATCATTATGCTCTAGATGACACTCATGCCCTTCATCTTGCAAGAAGAATTGTGCGCACACTCAACCGTACAAAGAACCCTCAGGTGAGTTACGTTTATTGAATACTGTATTTCAAAAGCTGTCATCAAAGGTATATTGAGTTATCTTTTGAGTTTAACATTGTATTAATCATTATTTCAAAGCAGGAAGACTGATTGTTAATGATGTGTAATATGTTTGCTTCAGACCTCGATCAGAGAGGTTAAGGAACCACTGTTTGATGCTCATGATCTGTACGGCATTGTTGGTGACAACCTCAAGAAAACATATGATGTGAGGGAGGTGATTGGGCGAGTTGTTGATGGCTCAGAGTTTGATGAATTTAAGGTGAGACAAATGGTTTTAATTCTGTACAGTACAGTATTCTTCTTCATCATGTGCATTTTACTCTTTATCAACAAATACAGTAAAGTAAAGGACGTACAGTATTTAATTTTTTTGTTCTTTAATAGTATAACCTTTGGTTTAGTGTACTGTATTTTTTTTTTAATTTAAACTTTTTTGTGCATCAATTGTGTTCTCATGTTTGATGGTTGTGCTAGGTACTCTGTTACTCATAGACTTGATAAATAATCCAATCTTTCTGATGGAGCATTCAAACTTACAGGAACTGTTTCTTTCACATCATGTTCCCTTATCCTGAGAACCTCATCTGTTTATTATAGGTTTCAGCCAGGAGGCTATAGTCTGGCTATAGCACAGTGCAGTATTAACAAAAACGACACCAGTTTCATTCTTTTTTGAATAAACTCCTGTCTGGTATTCTTCTCCATCTTCTTTCCTCCTTTATCCATCCTGTCATTATAATTTTATTCACCAGGTTGAATCCTTTTATTTTTCAGTTGTTGAATATTTTTTGCACAATTGTGGAAACAACAACTGATTGATTCACACTCTGGTAGCACATATATTCATCTTTGGGGACCCAGTTTTTAATTTCATTCGTCCATCCCGGTCTCTGCTTTTCCATGGCTCTCCTACCCTCCACTCTGTCCATTAACATTTCTATTATTATTGCATCATGCCTACTTATATGACCAAAGTATTTTCCTTATTCTGTAAAATTCAAGTACAGTACGCCCAGATAATTCACGGATTTTTAGTCTTCGGTCCTCTATTATTCGTGGTTGACACCCCTGGATGCACCCAAGAATATCTAAGGTTAGTTTTAAAGTTGCTGGCATTTTCGTGGCCAGGACAGGGAGCCATTCGTTCTAGAGACAGTAATTTCATTTACCTGTATTATATATATATATATGTGTGTGTGTGTGTGTGGACACACACAAAACATATACAGTGACCCCTCCGTTAACGAACTCAATCCGTTCCAGAAGGTCGTTCGTTAACCGAAAAGTTCTTTAACCGAAACCATTGTTTCAATGGGTTTTTGGGTAATTGGTTCCAGCTCACCGAAAATTTCCTAAATTCAACAAAAATGGTAGAAAAGTTCACTTACTTTGAGGTGTGTATGTAGAAGGCTCCTGGATGATGATGATGATGATGGGATTTAGAATGGGGGTGGAGGAGAAGGAAAAAGAGAAGGCATTGGGGTGGAAGAGAAGTCACCCCATGGCGCCATTTCACCCATAAAATTTTAGCTTGGTGTAATTCAAGATTATTTTCTTTAAATCAACACTGCACTGCATTATATATTGTCAATATGTAAAATATATTTCAAAATGACCAATAATTTGCTTGGAAACACAGAAAAAAAGCGTTTAGTTGAAGAGAGTCTTAAGCAAGATGTTACCTCCAGTGAAAACAGAGAGAGACTAACTCCTGTTTGCTGTGTTAAGAGGCTGGATGCCGCGCATTAAACTAGTCACTTTACCTTCAATTATGTTCAATAATTGTTAAAATGACAAAAAATTATTGAATAGTATAAACTTCTTGATATTTACTAAAATAGTAAGGAATTTAAGCCCTAGAACTGATTAATGTATTGGCGGACTGATACTAAAGCTGGTTGCCTGGCCAGTGCAAGCGAAAACATGTTGAGGTCGGTTCGTAAGAACTTCGTTAACCGAATTTTTTTTCGTTAACCGAATTGAAGATCCTTATGGAAGGCAGTTCGTTAATCGAAATTACGTTAACCGAGGTGTTCGTTAAACGAGGGGTCACTGTACAGATAAATAATAATGGGAAAATCCTCTCACAAATAATCAGAATTTTTTTTTGTTTAAATGCTGAGTCTACCCTCAACTCCATTCCATGCTTTGTTATTAATAGGGGCCTGATGGAATCTCAGCCGAGGTGTATAAAGTAGGAGGACATCTGCTTTCCAGCCGTCTCCACACTCTCCTGGAGAATATATGGGAAAAGGAGGAAATCCCCCAAGCTCTTAAAGACGCCTCCATCGTCAATATTTAGAAGAACAAGGGAGACTGGTCAGACTGTGGCAACTACCGTGGATCTCGCTGCTGTCCGTAGCTGGCAAGATTATCGCCCAAGTCGTCCTAAACAGACTTCTTCCTGAGGCGGAAAACTTCCTTCCAGAATCCCAATGTGGCTTTAGACCATCACGTGGCACCACAGACATAATCTTTGCTGCCCGCCAGATACAGGAAAAGTGCAGAGAACAGCGTCGTGACCTGTACATGGCTTTCATCGATCTAACCAAGGCCTTCACTGGTCAACAGGGAAGCCCTCTGGTGGACCCTTAGCTGTTTTGGCTTCCCACCAAAATTCATCGCCATTGTGAGACAACTCCACGATGGCATGAACGGCAGTGTCATGCACAACGACACCCAGTCTGAGTTCTTCCCCATCCAAACGGGGGTTAAACAAGGGTACAGTATGTACTGGCACCAACTCTCTTTTCCATTTTCTTGGCTGCATTCCTTACTCGTGCCAGTGCCAATTTAGCCAAGAACAAAGGTGTCAGCAGCTTCCATTACTGAACTTCAGTATGCTGTCATTCTCGATTCCGAGTGACAGCAAAGTAGTAGTAGTAGTAGTAGTACATACACACACACATATATACTTGTACAATAAAGGTAAAAGAAATAATTGTCCTCAGGGCAAACACATAAAGGGAATATACATTTCTTTGTACACAAATAAAAATGGTCCCCCACCCCCAAGTCAACAAATGTTATTCGCGGATTTGGTGATTCGCAGCCATTTTGTGAACCCCTGCGAATTTGAAGGGCATGCTGTACTGTGTTTGTTTTGAAGCTTTTTGCCAATCTTGGCAGTTATTCATCTGTTTGATATATGTCATGGTGGTGTTGCAGGCTCGGTACGGAGAAACTCTGGTGTGTGGATTTGGCCGCCTGTATGGTTATCCTGTGGGGATCATTGGAAATAATGGTGTGCTATTTTCTGAGTCTGCACTTAAAGGAACACATTTCATTGAGCTCTGCTGCCAGCGGAAGATTCCTTTGATCTTCTTACAGAATATTACAGGTTTGGTTACTTTAGATTTTTGTTTATATTATACCTAACAACTGCTGAATCATTAATATTTTTATTTTTATTTTAATCCAATCCAATAAAACTTGTGTTTTTGGTGAGTTGCTTGGTAATTCCTTCAGGTTTTATGGTTGGTCGTGAGGCAGAGGCTGGAGGTATTGCCAAGAATGGAGCCAAAATGGTGACGGCTGTGGCTTCTGCCCAAGTTCCCAAGTTTACCGTCGTTATCGGAGGGTCGTACGGTGCAGGCAACTATGGCATGTGTGGAAGAGCCTATGGGTAAGATGATTGTGAAAATAAGGGTGAGAAGGTGTCAGTCATAAGTTGCATCATCATGATTGAGTCAGGCAGAATTGATATTTTTGAAACTGATTGATACAGCTTGGAGTACCAGCATAACTGACATTATTACCTGAGGTATTGTGCAATTATCTTTATGGTGAGTTGGATGAAGAATGAGAAGAAGTGGTGAATTCTTGTGGCTTAGGTCGAGATCAGGAGTCTTGGTAAGAATTAATATTTTTTATTAAGCTACCAAACTTTTTTCTTGATTTTAAGTTGTGTTTTTTATATTGGGGGAGTATCCCACCCACCTCTATAATGTTTACTTAGTATCCTTCCTTAAAACTGAGGTCCTTGTTCATATATTTAGTGTGTATATTGAGAGGGTAATGTTATAATACTGTACGGTATATTGAAAGTATAAGTGTTATGCATTAACATAATAAAATACTGTACTACTGTACATAGTTTGAGCAGTCAGAGTAAGTAATGGACAGATTATGGAGGGAGAGAGTGTTTGCATTTGATCCCAGTAAGTTTCTTTATAACAGGAAAAAATTTGCAGGAGTGCAAAAAGCTGTTCTTTGATTTAAAGATTTTCCCTTTATAGAGTTGATGCATAATTGTTATTGCATATAGGTCAACCAGAGGCATAAAATATACCAAATGATGTTTAAACAGTGGTAAAGAAAGTTCATCTTCTTCTAAACTTTCTTTTGAAATTCTCCATTGCATGATCACCGACAGACCTTGAAAGAGGTATGTTTTTACAGGCCCCGGTTTATGTACATGTGGCCAAATAGTCGCATCAGTGTAATGGGTGGTGAGCAGGCGGCGGGTGTACTGGCACAGATCACGCGAGAACAGCGACGCCGCGAAGGCAAAGAGGCAAGTTGTTGGTTGGCTTTCTGTGTTATGTGTATAAAGGCTGGTAAATTTACAGTTTTTGTAGTTAGTTAACTTAATTGCATATTGAACTAAAAGTAAATTTTTATCCCATACTAGTGGACAGATGAAGAGGAACAGGCACTCAAGGCTCCTATTATTAAACGTTTCGAAGCAGAAGGATCTCCGTACTTCTCCAGTGCACGGTAGGTTCTGTCTCTAACCAAAGTACCTTGATGTTCATGTTTCCAGCTTATATTAAGTTATTTGTTGTTTCTTTTAGAAGGGGAGACTTAAGGAGATTACTTAATAACCTCTGCAGTAGAAGAAGCTAAAGTAAAACAACAACTGAAGGGCAAAATGTAGATACACCTTGTACTGTATTTTGGAAAAGATAATACTGTGTTTTGCTGCATTTATAACTTGGTGTTGTAGAAACTGTTCTGTATTTAGTTATGTTTTATTGCCTCTAATGGAAAACTCAACTTTTATAACATGAATCTCCATAAAATTTTTCTTTGCACAGTTTTATTTTGGCCAGGTGGTTTTAAGGACAAATTAATATTTCTTGACAACACTAATGACCAGTCTAATTCAAGTTTTAATCTTACTGTAATTTATTAATGGTCTGCTGTGTATAGGCTGATAGAGATATTCCTGACTTTATGTATAATTGTTGTACATCTGTAATCCCCCTTGTTGTTACAGTTTGTGGGACGATGGTGTGATTGACCCAGTGGACACTCGGCATGTCCTTGGACTCTCACTGTCGGCATCTCTCAATGCTTCTATTCCCAAGACAAACTTTGGTGTATTTAGAATGTAATTAGAAGATGTTGTAGCATATTTCTAGCAGCTTAATCCAAGAGAAAATAATTATCAAGTTTCAAGATTATGCATCTAACACTATGTACATACTGTATGTACTTTGTATACTGTGATTTTGTAAAGGTATTGGTGTGAAGTAATATTTCCTCAAGTAAAATTCATACTATTTAATGTCAGCTAAACACAAGGATTATTAGCAGTGTATTTACATTTGTACCTTTCTTGGTTTCAGGGATGCTGTAGCTTAGAATAGATAATGTTAACTAATTTTGGTATGTTCAAAAGTAGTACTAACTCTAAGATCATATGGCAGTTTATTGAAATGCTTTGGGACTTGTGTAGATTTTCTCTTTCCCTTTCCTGCCAAATGCAGTATAGGGCAGCTGGACTCGAGCAAAAATATGCACCCGTTCTCCCTTCACTTGTTTGAATCGTAATAAAGATAAATAATATTTTTACAGGAAGCAAAATAATATTGGACCAAGAGGTTGTGTATTGATCAGTGTTTTATAGGTAATATCTGCAGCAACTTCTTTTTTAATTTGTATTTATTTATTCCTCTACAGCTTTTTTCTTGTTCACATCTTGTTAATATTCACCCGACTAGCCATCTCTCACTATACAACACACGACTAATAAAGAAGCTCATTTGTATAACCCAACGAACCCCAGGTATACTAAGGTCAAAAATAAGCTCCAGTGATTTATTGATTCCAGTCATTATAAGCCCCAAGGTAATCAAAGCTAGCTGTTAAGGCTGGGACCCAGTCTAAATGGTTAAGTTAAAAGTAGGGCCTAGTAGGACTGGGGCCCATTTGACCTGTGACCATGTGATAATACCGTTCATGCACTTGAACTACATAACTGTTGACTCTTAGTGTCCTCTCTCCTCCCCATCACCTGAGTTGCATCTATTTTTCTTAGTTATCCTTTTTTGTTGCCTCCTCCATATGTTTATTCCATTCAGTATTCTGCCCTTCCCATTTTCAATCACTTGTTTCCCCGTTCCATATCTCCCTCCCACAGGCATTATATTTGTCACTGTTCCAGCTTCATCATCAAGATTAACTTCTTACATGGTTCACATTCACAACTCCCTTTTTTCCCCTATGTATCTCACTCCCTCTTTTTAGTATGGCATTCAGATTATCAATTAATATTGTACTTATAGTTCCATCAGTAACCTTTCCGATGTATAGCCAATAGAATACTTAGCACTTTTGTGGGGCCATAATGCACAGTGTTTCAAGCTGGAGACATAAAAACCTGAATGGTGTCCCTCAAGTATTGAATAGGGAGTGACAAATCTATCCTTTATCGGTCTGTGATACACTATGCTACCAGACCCACTCGGTTGATGCCGTGGGTCAACTTGACAACGTCAGCTTTGGGGGCCCACATTGTGACTGTGGACGGGTTTCCCCTTCAGTTCTTCACAGGCAGTATACTGAGCATTTCATGTTGAGGTGACAAGTTTCCCTTTAAAATTTCTTTAACCTGTATTTTTTTTTTCAAACCTTTTACATCTTAATGTTAGTGGGCAGAAACATGAGCAGGTGCACAGACACACACACACACACATTTTAATGCACAAATACTGTACACATGAGGGATTAAACATGTATACTGTATATTACTTTGAAATATTAAGAACACTTTTTACAAAGTGTACATTTGTTGTACATCATTTTGAAACCAATTACATTTGCAATACTTTTTTTAAAATTCTTCTGTTGGCAGGTTTTTAAATATATAGTACCTGTATCAAGATTTGTTCCTGTTTTTGGCACGTTTATGCGAAGTGCTGTTAGAGACCATGTCACTCACTTTTAGAACTGGTAATGCAGGTCAGTGGGGAGAATCAATATTGTACATGTGTAGGAGAGCCTCAGTATTTTGCCTTTCTGAACACTGCTGTTGAGATAATTTTCAGTAATGGGTGGCACAAAAATATATACTATACAGTACTTTGAACAGTACAATAGCTAAAAATCAGTAAGTTAATATGAAGGAAGTCACACTAAGTTGACAAATGGTCCATGCTGTGACTGAACATATATTGTCCCACCAACAACACATACATATGTTAAGAAAATCAGCAAAACTTGGTAGAGTATATTATTGTCATCACAGGACCTTAACCTTGTGACTCATATTGTGTGTACCATACAGCTCCATAGGTATAGTACTGTTTTATTACACACATGCAGTTGCACTGTAGTTACAGTATAGTATTAATACATACAAGCAGTTGTAGTTTATTCACAGAGGTAGGTAGAGGTGAACTACTGTAGTTGCTAATACTGTATGCTAAGTTTATTATTCCATAATGGGTTTTGTTTCCATACTTTGCAAAATACTGAGACTCAGCTGTATTTCCTAGGTACATATTGTTAAAGCATTGGGCACTTAATACTTACAATTCTAATCAATCATTCATCTTCCATATACAGTATTGTACTATTTATTTTATATATTTATGTATTTTATATTGTATGAAGAATATAATGTTTAGGATGTGTTATGGTAAGAGTCTTAAATTTTTGTGTTGGGAACTTTGTGGATTTATTTATTTGTACAGTATTTTGTCTTGAATCACTCATTCACATACAGACTGTTGTTTGTGAAAAAAAATTAATAACGGTACCAAATGTAGTAAAGAACTTTAAAGTATAGATACAGTATCAAGCATGTAATAAGTTACTTAATAATTTAGCCAATTGCAGCTCTCAGATTCATGAATGAATTAAGAAGTTGATGCTTTTTTGTTACTTGATAAACCCGAATCTAATGATTTTTTATTAAGAAGACTTTTTTTTGTTCTATTTACCATTGCTCATGTCACTGCCACTGAATTGGTATTTGTCGAGTATAAATTACATTTCAGAAAATTAAGCTGATAAGTTTCTCTCTTAAGTTAATCAGATTATGTCTAGTCAGTGATGAGTTAATGTTATAGACTTGGAGAAGATATATGAGGCCCAGTAACTTAGTAAATTCCCATTTAAAATTGCAGTTTTTTTATTTTTATTATTTATTTTTATTTTTTGGTGTATAATTCATTGAACATTAGTATATAAGTAGATTTTAGTTAATTACTGTAGTTATTGAACTGTGATTTAGAGAATATTGTGTTCCTAACGTATAATTTTGTCCATCGATATGATTATGGGAGAAAATGTGTAAAATATCAGTATTTTTGTAGATGACATACTGTAGTTGATATTGTAAATAAATGGTAAAAATTTTCAGCAGGAATTTTTTTTACTGCAGATAAAGTATTACCCAGAGTGACAAGTCTACTCTACTTTCTAAACATAAAGAGTGAGGAAGATACTATTAGTCTGTGGATTAAAACTTGTGGTAAACAGCTCTGAGGAGAAGAATCCCCAGAGAACTGTTGTTATATTTGTGTGAATGTTTATGTATTTTGTTTAGGACAGATTCAGTATGTGGCTAACCCTTCAGTACCAGAGGAAACAAGGCATTAGAAATAGTGAAATGTGAGTTTTTTTCAATAATCAAAACATGGAAGCTTACAGAAGTGAATAGGATAACATGAAATTCGAGCAAGGTATGGTACAGGTATTGTGATATGTGTGTAAAAGAATGGATTAAGCTAAGAACCTCATTTTATGGTGTGGGAGGAATGAACACTTAAGATTATCCTTCACATTTAGGGATGACACTTGTTCAATCATCTTATTTAGTGGTGACAAGAAATTTTTTAAACTTCACATTATGTATTACTGTCCTGGGCTTAACATACTGACCACTGAAAGAGCCTTTGGGAAGGGAAATAATTGACTAAGTTAACCCATTTTTTTCATTGTTGCTCTGCTGCCATAACACGATCATAACTACAGATCATCCTGATATACTGTATGTTGCAGTGAGTGAAGGATCTTGGGGAGGCTTTGATCCCACCTCGTCCATAAATTGGTACTATAAAATTTGGTAATTTATGTAGCCAGTGTGGTACAGTATACAGTACAGTGTCGTATGATATCAAACACCTTCAGTAATCAAGGCTTTATTCAACTCGTAAATCCATATACATCTGCAACAGAACAAAACAAAACCCAGTTAGAACAAGAGAACATTTAAAGTAAAGGTAAACACAAACGAAATTTATTCCATAATATGACACAGTATCAGACATGAAGAATGAAGCCAACTGAAATACAGGACTAGAAGTTCTGACCAGTTTTGCTTGATATTACTACACAAGTGCTATATGCTGTAGATAACTAGTTATTACATAGGGGTACTGTACTGTGTTCCCTGATGATTACTGAATTAGAAGAACAGTGGGATCTGTTATTTCAAAGGTCATGGGGTCTGATAAATTGAAGAAGCATATCTTCTTAATCACAAGAATCTGGGAACATCTTGTGTTAAATTGATCAGCTTCATTATTACCTGAAAAATTCGTTCTTTCTTTGGAAATGGGCGTCGCTATCTCATGGTAAAGGTATACAGCCATAGAGTTCTGTAATACAGTACAGTACATGTACCACCAAGTTAAGTTTTAGATATGTTTTTAGGATAGAAGCTAGACACAACTGGGTGCATTTTATCATTTGCAATTAACGTTGGCTATATAACTACCGTACTCTACTGGAGCAGATGGAAAGATTTATTTTGTATTCGGCTAACAATTTATCAATCCAAACTGAGCGTAGATACAGAAACATTGTAGAATACACCCCAGTACCTGACAAAAAATTTAAGAGAATCATTCTTTGTAGAGATAGTACAGTAGGTTAACACTTCACAGGATCAACAGCTTATTTGAAAAATTTTGTCCATTTGAAAAGATTGTTATAATGGGTACCTGAAAGGTATAAGCTTACTAAGATTTTCACACGAAAAAAATTAACTTATAACTAAAACATATAATGAGGTGGTGACCATCAGGATAATATAGAAAGATAGTGAGTGTGGATTTGAATAAAGGAAGCTGTTATTTCCGAGACTAAGAGTTGGTGTACCTGTTCAGTTACCACCAATAAAGGAAATTAGGTGAAGAGAACAACCAACCGATTTCTTAGTAAGTGCATTTCCTACTTAACATATTTTACCCTTGTAATACTTGGAGAAAAAATTTGTAGGATCGAATGACAATTATCAATCCCTAAGAGAGAAATTTGCTATATCATGGGATAACAACTGTTTACATACATTTCTCTTTATATGTCAGGTACCGGTAATTAAACCACCAAATTGATAACAATGTCACCATATATGTACCAACAACTTCCCCTTAAATTGGTATTTGTACTTTATTTCTCAATATATCTGAATGTTTTATTGATTAGATAATAGTTTCAGAGTGTAAATGACATAAGAAGAAAAGCATAATTGAAGGGTAACAGTCTCTCATTATGGAGCTTGGCTGGCAGGATCATAACAACGTTCTAAATTTTGTAATATTTTTTGAATGGTGAGAATAATGTTTCAATGTAACCTTGGAACCATGCCAGCAGGGATATTGTATGACTATTTTAACAAGTAGATGATGATACGGTGAGTCTTGTATAGACGTGGTAGTAACAATTGTCAAAAGGATAATTAATTAGAAATACAGGTAAATGCTATACTGTGTACTGTATTTCCATGTGAACACAACACACTATCATCAGTTAGGAAGTGTATATATAAATGTGTCACATTATCTAACAAATATAATATCGAACGCTATCGTTTTCTCCTCACAGTGCTCACTAACTGAGCCCATCGTCTGCCAGCAGGGACAGATCAAATTTGTGAGTGGCCTAAGGCTGATAGAGGGAGGGGCCTACTTATGCACTTGTAGTGGATACCTCCCCTACAGACGCTGTTTGTCGCTGAGTAGCCGACCCCGCGAATTCCCCAGTGTATGCCTCGTGGTCTGGGTCAACCAGCGCCGCCATACATCACGGAGGTCAACTACTAAGCCACGCCTACCCCCGCTATTTAAGACCTGACCTCGTGGTGACCTCTCTCTCTTTCTACCTACACCAACCAGCAAGCAACACCACCTCCTCCTCTTCTGCCTGGCGGCCCTCGCTCCCGCCGGCGAGCATGGCGACCCACAAGCTGGTCCTCCTCTGAGCACCCTCACCAACCAGCTCTCTCTACAGTACATCACGCTTGTAACCATGCTGCCTTCCCAGCACCAAGCTGCATTGTACATCCAATACAACATGTATACAGAGAGCACATTGTGAGTTTCCTTTCTCCGTCCCATCCTGAGTGTGAACCCAAATAACCTGTTCCCCACACACTATCGTATATTATGTAGATATTGTAAATGAATCATTACACTGTAAATCTTCAAGCAAATTGAAATATTCAATCATTTAACTTGTGAAGTTGTGCCAAAAATTTAAATTTAAGTATCAAATTATGGCCTAAGCTCGAGGGCCTAAGGCTACAGCCTCATTAGCCTTTTAATCCGGCACTGTCTGTCAGCTTCTTCAGCCCTGTGCTATAGTGAGATAAATCCTACAATCATAAATTATATTATGAGAGGTAGATAATTTCTACTTTGCTTTAGTTTATCAAGGTTGAATCCTTAAGTGAAATATTCTCTCATATTATTTTCTAACTACAGAAGACGAGAAAGTTGTTTACTTCAGGAACAATGTAACTGCACAATGCTTAAATTGTAAACTACATGTATCTATTATTCGGCGCCATAACATTTATTTACAAATAATACTAGACACCTGTATAAGTAATAAAAAATGTAAAAGTATTATAGGCAATAAATCACAACAGTACTATAAAGTTGGACAAGAACAATTGTATATTAGAAACTATAGGTGCAAGTTGTAACTTTTAAGATTGTGACTGACGGCCACAATCCTAATACTTTCCTCTCATTGGTGAACAGTCTCGCCATTGTACAAAAAACAACAGATCGATATTGTTCTTGCAGTAAACATAAAGTTCAAGTATAAACAACCGTAATCTTTCTTTTCCTTCTCGAGTCATCCTGCTGGACAGACACAGTCAATGAGTAGACACAAGACTGCCTAGCTTGCTCACGTAACCGCCAGGGCGAATTAGTACTTAACTATTTGATTACTTATACTATGTGTTATTCTCGGTGAGTGTAACCATTTTTACCCAATAAAATTGACAATAAAGTCAACATTAAGCCGCCAGCAGAATGTGGAAGGGACGCCCCCGCTCTTCCTGCACTGTGGGTTGGACTGGGTCAGATTACCATGGGTATTTTTGTTGTCTCTGTTCAATAAACAAAGGATTAATTTACCGGCCGAAGGTGTGTGTGTGTGTGTGTGCTTGTGTATTTGTATTTCTGTATCGACACAGTACACTAAGTACAGAATATGCTTGTGAGTAGTTTGAGGTATGTGTGTTTTGTATGACCTTGTATACATATACTGTATATGCATAAATGTTACGTGTGTACAGTATAATTGAACAGACCCACATAGCAATACAGCATACAGCAATACGTGAGCATAACGATGACTGTCTGGGGTTCCATGTCTGTGTATGTCTGTCTCAGTTGTAATCCAGATCGTTTTTAAATTATTTAGACATTCTCTTGAGAAAAGAGCACAGTACAATATTTATCAGGTGCCTTTCAATGGAGCTTCAGCACTCGAACGGTATCACCATGTCAATATTGTTTTTAGTCACTTTGTATGAATGATTCTGGCTAAATAAACTGTTCCAATTTGAATGACCACCGAATATTGCCACCACACACACACACACATATTCGTGCAGGATCTAAGGGTATGCTATAATTTATGGGAGGGGCAGGGGGTTGTGCCCGGTCGTGTCGTGTGCTGTGGTCACCCGACACCTGGACTGACATATACCAGGTGGGCTCGCTGACACCATGCTCGGCCAGCCAAGAGCTCAAATTCCCAGACATTTGTACATTAATCCTTCATATATATATTTCCCTCTCGTTACTGGCTATGACTCCAGAACGCCTCTAACTGCATGACTCATTTTTAGTTGTGTTTATGAAAACGTCGGGCAAGATATTTGTTAAGAATATTTATCTTGGATTCGTCGGTTTCCCATTATAGTTTCGTTCATCCTCGACCAGTTACAAGCCTTTGAGATTACAGATTGCCCCGGAGGGGGCTAGTTTATAGGGCACCCCCTTACATCCTGTGCATGGTGAAGCGCAGAAGCGTTTACAGTGCCCAACTGGGAAGCATGCTAAGTTCATGCTTGCCTTTATGACTCATGCATTAAGGGCGTGGAAGCCTGAAGGGTCATGGGTTTTGTCAGCAAGTTACATAAAGTGACAGAATGATGAGTGTGTGTGTGGGGGGGGGGGGGAATTCCCGGTACATTCAATTTCAATTGTTTATTCCTTGATAGAGGAAGCGGGATCCTAGTGCTGTCACTAGGTACCCCTGTACAATGACACCAGAAGCATCTGGCAAGTGTGACAAGTATATACAGTATAAATATTATAAAAGGGCTTACTAAAGCCTAAGAAAGGAAGGATATTCCTTTAACACATAATCAATGTTATTTACATAATATCTGGCCAGTATGGGGAGGATCATCGTGTCTCCGTCAGGGGGTCGTGGAGTGGTGGTCCAGCAGGCGTCACGGAAGCGTTGTGTGTGGGGACATCTTAGGAGGTAGTGGATAAGGGTGCGGCTGTCGGGTCTTCTGCATAATGCACAAGAGTGTTGCTCAGGGGATGCGGGGATACCAGTCTCCCAAGCAAAGTCATACCCAATGATGATACGGGCAGCAATCACGTCCCCTTTCCGCGACCTTTTCCCGTAGACGTACGAGAGGTCCCGGTACATTTCATCTGTTTATAGCAAAGTGTGGCAGGTCCCTAATAATGTCAAGTGCCAGGCCTGTGACTAGGAGGAGGGATATCTGGTCAGGGAGGAAAAAGGTGTTGGTAACGGCTGGGGACCTGTAGGAGGAGGTCATAGGGCAAGTGAGGATGTAGTGAGAGAGGGTGTGAGAGTCGGGTTGAAGCCTTTGAGAGTACAAGCTAGCTAGTCTCCCAGTCTCCCCCTCCGGCCCCGCCTCGCCCGCATCTCAAGCTAGCTCTGGCGGATTTGTATTACTTTCACAACTATAAGGTTCAAATTGGCATTGAAACACTCCCAGCTACAAGGATCCAACTATTATTGAAACTCTCACAGCTACAAGGCTGTAGGGGTATCGAGATATTAAAGTTGTCTAGCACTCAGGATGGAAGGAAACTCTAATGTGGTTTTCTTGTATAATATATAAGTTATATGATAGACAGTCTGGTGCTGGAGGTGCTGTGTGGTGAGGGGCTGCTTGGTAGAGACGTGCGGTGAGTAGCTTGTCTAAGGAGGTATGTGTGCAGGAGCTCCGTTAGAGAAGATGTTGCCTGTTGCTGGCCTCCTGGTTGAATGAAATGTTAACAGCGTGGAGCTTGCTGGAGGAGATGTTGCTTGTTCAAGAAGATTGGTCAGAATACATCTCAATGGAGAGACAGAGCTTATATACACCCAGCAGCGGCTATGAGTCATGGTGGAAAAACCCGAGAAGTAGCCGGTGACTAGTTCCGTTGCTAGGATACGGCGGGCAATGGAATGCGGATACGCTTGGTTGCTAGGGAAGGCGGTAACAGGTGGTGCGTGCCAGCTTGTAGGGGAGAAGTCCACTACAATACTCCCCCTCCCCTCCCGGCGCGGCGGGAGGCTGGATGTTGTCCGGGTTGTGTCCCACACATAACACATACCGGGCAGGTGTATGTACGACTCGACCGCTACGTGTAACAACTCCGTCCAGTGACACAAAACCTGTGGGAGAATTAGGAGGAGAAAGAGGGTTTGGGATTAGAGGAGGTTGTACAAGCAATGGTTGTTGTGCTCCTGCTGCTGCAGGGGCTGCGTCAGGAGGAGGGTCCATGGCAGGAGCAGGTTCAGGTTCTATGACAGGAGGAGGGTCTATGACAGGAGCAGGTTCTATGATAGGAGGGAGGCTTACTACAGGTTCAGGTTCTATGACAGGAGCAGGTTGTACATGAGGGTGAAAAGAGGGTGCCCAGAAATGTCGTGGGCGTGGTGTTGCTGCCGGTGGTAACTGCGGGTGGACTGGTGCAGGCGTAGTTTGTTGATGGTGCTGCTGGGCTGGGGGCCCGACGGGTAAGGCGGCCGGTTTGACTCTGTCTATGCTGACGGTGTCATGTCTGCCATTCCGGATAATTGTCAGGAACTTTGCAGAACGGGTAACCACCTGGAAGGGTCCATCGTAGGGGCGTTGTAATGGGTTGCGGTGAGCATCATGCCTGACGAAAACATACTCGGCTGTGAGTAGTGCAGGAGGGATGTGTTCAGGGCGCCGAGTAGGCTGGCGTGGAGCAGTAGCTCTGAATGCAGAAACTGCTTGTCGTAGCTTTTGGAGTAAGTCGTGACGAACGGCTGGAGTGGCTTGATTGGGATCAGGAGGGAGTGAGAAATCCCCGGGTAGCCGAAGGGGCTCGCCTAGTGTCAGATCCGCTGGGCTACAGTCCATATCCTCCTTGTGTGACGCACGGATGCCGAGGAGCACTAAGGGAAGCGCATCAGTCCAGCTGTAAGGGTCGTGCTGTGCCTTGAGTGCGTCCTTTAGCTGCCGGTGAAAACGTTCTACCATGCCGTTGGCTTGAGGGTGGTATGCTGTAGTGCGTTGTCTAGACGTGCCGAGGAACTGTAGGAGGTGCTGCCAGAGTTGTGACTCAAACTGTACTCCTCGGTCAGTGATTACGGTAGCGGGGGGGCCAAAACGGGAAACCCAACCGGACATGAAGGCGCGGACAGTAGTCTCTGCTGTAGCGTTGGGCATGGGAATTGCTTCTGTCCACCTGGTGAAACGGTCGATGCAGGTGAAGATGTAGGTGCTACCGTAGGATGATGGAAGAGGTCCCACGATGTCGAGGTGTACTACTTGAAAACGTCCTTTGGGAATAGGAAAGGCTTGTAAGGGGGCCCGTATGTGACGATGTATTTTGGAGGACTGGCAGGCTAGGCACTGGGCAGCCCATTTCTTAGTATCAGACTTGATGCCGGGCCAGACGACACGTTGCGTGAGGAGGCGCTGGGAGGCCCGCACACCCGGGTGGCTGAGACCATGGATGCGGTCGAAAACAGCGCGGCGGTGGACGTGAGGCACGAACGGTCTAGGCTGTCCACAGGATACGTCGCACCACAATTTTATCTTTGTGCCAGGAACAGGGAGTTCTTGGAGTATGAGGCCTGAGGGGGATGTCTTGTAAGCTGCCAGGTCTTCGTCTTTCTCTTGAGCCGCGGCTAGCTGCCCATAATCAATGGGTGGAGATGAGGGAAGAATGGTGGATATACAACGAGAGAGGGCGTCGGCGATCTCGTTGTGGCTGCCTTTAATGTGTTGGACGTCGCTGGAGAACTCCGAGACGTAAGCCAAGTGGCGCAGGACACGAGGTGTATGTGACTGGGAAGCTGAAGCGAAAGCGTGGACGAGGGGCTTGTGATCAGTGAAGATGGTGAACTGACGGGCCTCGAGGAAGTGTTGGAAATGTCTGACAGCCAAGTATATGGCCAGGAGTTCTCGATCAAAAGCGCTGTACTTGAGGTGTGGTGGTTGAAGCCGTTGTGAGAAGAAAGCAACGGGCATGAAAGTTCCGTTGATCTCCTGCTGTAAGACGGCGCCCACTGCAGTAGAAGAAGCGTCTGTTGTGAGAGTGGTCCGGGCGTTAGGTGCGGGGTGGGCCAGGAGGGTGAGGCGTGTGATGTGCTGTTTGATAGTGGTGAATGCCGTAGTAGCCTCTTGAGTCCACATGAGAGACTTGTGAGACTTCTTTGGGCGTCCCTTGAGAAGGTCGTGTAGGGGGGCTAGGACGGTGGCAGCTTTGTCAATGAAGCGGTGGTAGTAGTTGACTAAACCCAGGAACTCCCGGAGTTTCTTCGCCGTTTCAGGTTTGGGGAACTCCCGAATCGCGGTTATCTTCTGTGGTAGGGGTTGTATGCCACTGGGCGAGACTCTGTGACCGAGGAAATCGATGGCCGAGGTTCCAAAGACGCACTTAGCAGGATGAACTTTCATGTTGTTGTTCTGCAGGCGTTGGAGAAGGAGTTGTAGGTGGTGGTGGTGCTCGGCAGGCGTCGAAGATGCGACGAGGATGTCGTCAATGTAGACGGTGACAAAATCGAGGTCGCGAAGCATATGGTCCATGAACCTCTGGAAAGTCTGTGCTGCATTGCGTAAGCCAAAACTCATGAAAGTGTACTCGAAGAGTCCGAACGGAGTGGTGATGGCTGTCTTCTGGGTATCTGCCGGTGCTACTGGGATCTGGTGGAAGGCACGCTCCAAGTCGATCTTCGAGAAGATAGTCTTGCCATGAAGTTTGTGGTGAAAGTCCTGGACATGCGGAATAGGGTACCTGTCAGGTTTGGTGACGAGATTCAGGGCTCTGTAGTCGCCACACACCCTCCACTCGCCGGGTGTTTGCTTAGGAACCATGTGAAGAGGCGATGCCCAGGGACTCCTTGAAGGGCGAATGATGCCGTCTTGCAGTAGTTTGTTGAATTCTGCTTTGGCTGTGTACAGGAGCTCAGGGCGCAGGCGGCGAGGGCGTGAAAAGACAGGTGGTCCTTTGGTTTCGATGTGGTGGAAAATTCCCGACGTAGGTGGTGGGGGTAGGGAGACTCGGGGTGAGAAAAGCTCCTTGAATTCGTCGAGCAGGGAGGAGAACTCGTTGGAAGGCGCAAGACAGGTGATAGCGTCCGTGTGTCTGGCACGAGAACCCTGGATCTTGCGTGCTGTAGGCTCATGAATGAGGCATAGATGACTTGGTTTGACGCCGAGCTTGTGGAAGGTGAGGAAGTCGAAACCAAGGATGGGTTGAGACACGTCTGCTATCACGAATAACCAACGCAGAGTCTTGGGCAGACCGAGGTCTAAGGCGAGGGTGCGTACGCCGTAGGAGGCGATGGAGGTACCGTTGGCAGCGAACAGGTCATACGAGGGTTGCTTTGACTTGTCTCGTAGTGAGGGAGGGATGAGGCTGACCGATGAACCGGTGTCGATGAGAAACTTCTTGCCGGAGGTGCGGTCGGTGACGCGCAGTAATGAGACGCCTGGAGGGACGGAGGCTGAGGCGTCTACCAGCCTCCGGTGTTGCCGTTTCCCGAATAGGTGCAATAGGGCTCACAGTTTCGAGCATAGCGGCCGAAAGTCTGGTGATACCAGCAGAGGGTAAATTTGTTGTGCTGGGGGTTGGCTGCTGTGTGTCGGAACTTGTAGGGCGTAGTGTGTGAGTCAGGAACCGGCGCAGCAGCGGGTATGGAGGAGCAGAACTGCTCAACAGTGTCCATCCTGCGGTTCAAAATTTGCAACAGGTCCTTGATGTCTTGTGAGGAATTGCTCGGCTGAGGGGTGTTGACCCGGCTTACAAGTTCGATGGTAGGTACTGGTGTGACCGTGGCGGCAAGGGGTGCAGCAGCGCATTCGTTAAAAATTCTATCTGCCGCGGTTGCATATAGTTCCGGTGTCGTAGAGTAATCTACTGCGGACAGGATGTTGCGTACTTCTGTGGGTAGCTTTTGTGCGTGAAGCTGGCGCAGGATAGAGTCGGGGAGTCTGTCTGTGTGACGGGAGTTCAGCCGACACATCTCCTCCCAGAGACGTCCCGGGGTTGAGTTCCCGAGGGAGGTAGAGGATAGATCTTGCAGGAGATTGGGGCTGGTCTGTTGATAACACGTCTTCAAGGCAGCCCGCAGGGTAGCGAATTTGTTGTGATCTGGAGGGTTGGAAATGGTTTGTGAGACCCGCGTGGCCACTTCCGTGGGTAAGGCACAAAGCAGGGCGCAATACTTTTGTTCGTCGGTCGCTCGTGAGCCGGCGAAGGCTGCTTCCACATGGTCAAGCCAGTCCTCGACGTTGTGGTTGAAAATCGGCAGAGAGATCCGTCCGTCCTCCATCCTGTGTGAGTGCTTATCTCCGGGAGTCACCATTGTAGGGGTATCGAGATATTAAAGTTGTCTAGCACTCAGGATGGAAGGAAACTCTAATGTGGTTTTCTTGTATAATATATAAGTTATATGATAGACAGTCTGGTGCTGGAGGTGCTGTGTGGTGAGGGGCTGCTTGGTAGAGACGTGCGGTGAGTAGCTTGTCTAAGGAGGTATGTGTGCAGGAGCTCCGTTAGAGAAGATGTTGCCTGTTGCTGGCCTCCTGGTTGAATGAAATGTTAACAGCGTGGAGCTTGCTGGAGGAGATGTTGCTTGTTCAAGAAGATTGGTCAGAATACATCTCAATGGAGAGACAGAGCTTATATACACCCAGCAGCGGCTATGAGTCATGGTGGAAAAACCCGAGAAGTAGCCGGTGACTAGTTCCGTTGCTAGGATACGGCGGGCAATGGAATGCGGATACGCTTGGTTGCTAGGGAAGGCGGTAACAGGTGGTGCGTGCCAGCTTGTAGGGGAGAAGTCCACTACAAGGCTCATACCGACATGAAACGCACAGGTACAAGGCTCATACCGACATGAAACGCACAGCTACAAGGCTCATACCGACATGAAACGCACAGCTACAAGGCTCTCTAACTGGTATTGAAACTCTCACATCTACAAGGCTCTGAGTACTCCCAAAATAACCCTCACATACTGTACGTGTTACCATTATTCTCACCAACCCACGACTCAGCTGGCTATAAAGGCGGCTCTTTATCTCCGTCTTTATTAATTTGTTTATTTATTTTTTCTCAGTTATCATTTACTTATTTTACGTGGTCTTTATTTAGCCTAGGTTAAGGTGAAAATATTTAAATAGCCTTGTTTTTGTTTATTTATTTATTTATTTATTTAATTTTTCATTCATTTTGTATATGTGGAAGACTTGACAGTTCTCTGATCTGTTTGTGTGACAGAGAGAGAGAGATCAACCAAAAAAAAAAAAATCATTAATATTCTCGTTCAATTTCAGACCCGTATTAATGACCAGAGAAATTATGGGTAACTTGTGTACCGTGTATATCTCAGCATCAAGTCCGGGTTCGATCCCTTATTCGGATAAGTGGTAGAAATAATGAAACGACGCGCGAACACGACAACAGGATGTAAGCAATGGCTGGCTGGCTAACAACTCGTACGCGGGGCTGTGATAGTTGCTGGAGTGTGTTGCGGCGTTAAATTAGTGAGATAATCTGGTGTATATCCGGTGTGTGACGATGACTAGCTGATGAGAGATGAGAGTGAAAGTAATGTTTAGTTCGCGTTTCCTGGAGATGTTCAAGCGACATGATCTCGAATTCTAAAAAAAAAAAATCGTAAATTAAATTTATGCGTAACTGGAGAACCAAGACAGTATAAAGGTATCTTTGTGAATTAGTCATCACCTTAACGCTAACGTAACGCAACCTAACCTAACCTAACTGACCTAACGCAACGTACCGTAACGTAACGTAACCTTAAGGCGTTTAATGACCAGGTAAAATAAACTGGGTGGTTAATCTTCAGGTGATCCCAGCGTATCTACTTAGAGAGTCTCTGGGTGTTTTGTCCGCCATCCTATTCAGGCGCTTCGAATGAGTCAGTTATATAGAGGTGTGTTAGTATGGTGTAACTGTAGGGGGAGGCGTTGTATAGTCTATGTCGGAGTAACTCACACTGTCCCTCCCTCTCCCGGTGTCAGTCACTGCCTACTCATGATCATTCGTCACTCAGTGCGCGGTCAAGGGGACGTTCTTCACTCAGCACACGACAAGGCAGACATCTATCATTTACGCGCGCACTCACAGCCTATGATTGATTTCGTCACTCACTGCGCAGTTCAAGGGAACATTCCTCTCTTATTGTAAGGAACCAACACGTAAAACTGTCTAGAAACAATCACTGCGCAGTTACAATGGCACTCTACGGTCTGTGCGCATGATGCACTCGTGAGGGCGGGCGGGCCAGGTCGCTAGCGAGTGAGTCAGTTGTGGAAGGCAGTTGGTACCCTCACCTCGACCGGCGCGCAGGTGGCTCAAGAGGCACCTGAACCCGATCCCTCCCCACCCCTCTGTCCCTCCTCTGGCACTAACCCGGCACTGTGGCACTCCTCGTCTGGCTTTACCCTCCAGGACCATTTTTTTGGTCTTGAGAATTTGTTTTTGAACTTGAGATAAAAGCCCTGTCAACTGTGTGATGTGAAGACGCCAAAGATCCGATACTTTAAAACTGGATTCGAACTGTCGTACTTGAAACCAGAACTGAGAGATGTAAACACTCCATCTAAAGGGCTCAACCTGCCCCTAGCACACACTGGGGGGCTCGAGCGTGTGATAAGGTGGAGTTGAGATTGAAACTTGTCAAGTGAGGGATGTTCTGTGTACACCAAAGATGTTAATAATGAGGACAAGTGAGCACTGGCCTCCCTCTTGTTTATACACACGGGCCCAAACTATTAATCCGACACCTGTGTAGTAGTCGACAGGAGAAACATTCATCTAAACTGAACTTATGATATAAAAAAACGAGAAGAAGAACAAGAAGAGAATCATTGCCCTCATCGGATCATCGTCTCGAATCAGTGTTATTCATCTCTTTTCGGAACACTCCTGAATCCTCGTCATCTTCAGGGTGTTATAATGAAGATTTGGAGTAACACTTTTATGTAGTCCAACAGATCATCATCATCCACTCTCCATACAGGTCAAAAATACCTGTCATTACTGTGTACAAGGCAGGCCGGAGTAACAAGTCGAGACTCCCCCTCCCACCTGTACACTACCCAACAAGAACTGGTAGACACAAGCAGGTGAGAGATACAATAGAGTTTGTAAATAATATTGAACACCTGAAGATTAGTCTTACCCAGATTAAATCATGGGGGGTTAAGGTAGATTAGGTTAGGTTAGGTTAATTTAGGTTAAGTTTGCTATAGAATATTTTAAGTTAGGTTAGTGTTAGGTTAGTTTTGGTTCGCGTTGGATAAAGTTAGAGTAGAGTAGATCAGATCAAGTTAGGTTAGCGTTATGGTGGTTAATCTTAATATGAAATAACCTGGGGGGCTAATCTTCAGGTGATGTAAACAGAGTATAGGGTTAATGTTAGTTATTCAGTCATGATATTGTTAACATGTGAACCACTTGTTAATGTGTTAGTTTCTGTTATAGTTCGTTTGTTTTGGCTTGATGGAGTTAAGAGCTTTTATAGTGCCTTCAGTCACTCATAGTTTAACCCCTTGAGTACGATAACTTAACCCCTTGAGTACGATAACTTAACCCCTTGAGTACGATGACTTAACCACTTGAGTACGATAACTTAACCCCTTGAGTACGACATTTTAACACTTGGATACCATAACTTAACCCTCCCTGAGTACGATAACTTAACCCTTGAGTACGACATTTTAACACTTGAGTACGATAACTTAACCCCTTGAGTACGACATTTTAACACTTGAGTACGATAACTTAACCCCTTGAGTACGACATTTTGACACTTGGGTATGATAACTTAACCCCTTGAGTACGATAGCGATATGCAATGAATTAGTCCAGTAAGTAAGATGAGTATGATGAGATAGCACTTGAGTACGATGAATTGTCCCAGATGGTGCGATGAGAAAACCATTTGAGTACAATATCTTAACCATTTGAGTACGACAAACTAACTTCTTGAATGCGATGACTAACACCTTGAGTACGACAACTTAATCCCTTGAGTACGATAATTGAACCCCTCGAGTACGATAACTGAACCCCTAGAGTATGATGATGAATTAGCCCAGTGAGTATGATAACCCCTTGAGTACGATAACTGAACCCCTTATAGTATTCATAATTACTTCCTTCATCACACACACACACTACTACGACTACTACTTTTCTGTCACTTGGAATCGAGAATGACAATCATGCAGCTATGATACAATGATGTGAGTTATTAGGGCTGTCACCTACGTTGGTGAGTTTTAAGGTGACTAAAGAGGCCGATACGGGACCGGCAGAGTTGTTCACAGATGTTGCACGTGTGGAGGGCTACATCTAGTGCGGGAGGGGCGGCGGCAGCGTCTTTCCGGCGTCGGGGCTTGTCTGCCTCTGTTTGCAGTCGGGCTAACTCGAAAGTACCTACACCTTCTCGTGTGGTGCTCCACCAAGCATTACGATGTGGAGTAATCGTCTCCGAGGTGAGGGGGTCGATTTGGCACTTTTTCAAGTTTGTTAAGACTTTCCTTATAACTTTTCAGTTGCCCTCCGGCGTTACGTTTACTATTCATTAGGTGACTGTAAAGTAGCTGCTTTGGCAGTCTACTGTTGTCCTTGAGGGCAACATGGCCAGTCCAGCGTAGTTGGTCATGGATAATGGTAGCCTCGATGCTCCTACAGTTGGTGTCAGCAAGAATACTGGCATTTGTTCTCTTGTCTTCCCGGCGAACTCGGAGGATGGAACGTAGACTACGTTGGTGATAGTTTTCAAGTGCCTTGAGGTGTCTCCTGTATGTGACCCATGTCTCGCTACCATATAGTAGGGTGGGGAGGACCACTGTTCTATACATGCACACTCACACACACACACACACACTCACACACACACACCATATTTGTACTGTATGAGGTTATGCTATTTTGTACATACGTCGCATTGTGTTCTGTCCTGCATATATAAAGCTTTTGCCAGCTCAAGCTCTCCTGGCATAGCCTACCACCATGTAACCAGGTGACGTCATGGTTTACAGAGCAAGCTTAATGTTATACGTTTGTCTTAGACTGTTGTCACCAGGCGCCATTTTGTAAACCTCGAGTTGTCTTAATTTTCCCGATAGAGAGCGCTGATCCCGCCCAGTCACCCGCCCTAGACATTTCCTTCCACCCACACAACTCGTCCACCCACATCCACCCACTCATCCATCTTACGTATCTGTCCCCTACATAAAAACCCGGATACCCACACAAGAACCCGTACACCCACATCCACCCACCAGCCCACCTACCCACCCTTCCAGACATACGTAACTCCCTGGATTAACAAGTTATGAAAATCCTGACAGGTTGACCAGAGTGTCAGTCGGGGTCCAGGTCCCACTGAGACTGTACAGTATATTCTCACGAGGATTCCTGACACTGATTCTAGTTTCTCCTGTTGCTACTTCCTCACTCACTCACTCACTCAGTAATTCATTCAGTAACTCACTCACTCACTCTCTCACTCAGTAATTCACTCACTCAGTAACTCATTCAGTAACTCACTCACTCAGTAACTCATTCAGTAGTTCACTCACTCACTCAGCCCTTTCTTCACTCACTCACTCTCTCCTTTACTCTCTTACTTCCTAATTCCCTTTCTCATCATATCTCTCCCTCCCTCATAACCCACCACTTCCTCATCCACCACCCACAAACTCTCTCATTTTATCCACCCATCCATAAAACTCCACCCACACACCCGGTCAAAACCACACTGACTCACCCCTGCACTACCCCTCCACAGTAGCCGGGCCAGGTAGTGTCGCAGGTCGCTTCAGGAGTTGATCATCAGACTGTCTCAAATATCATGGAGGGTGTAACTGACTCCGTGACTGACTCCCCTATCTTAGTGTCTCTTCAGTAATGTGTGTTAGTCAGCTCTATGAACGTCTTTCCTTGCTTTAGAACTAATTTAATTTATTTTCAGGTTTTAAAGTAACAGTGATAAAAATAGGAGCTTGATTGCTAGTAGTATATTAAGGGAACAGAACAGAGGTCCATTACAGTCATAAATTAGACATATTGTAATAGGCTCGTTTCCCCTCAGCCTCAATCAATATTTTACAGGAGTATCATCATTATTAGAGGCAATTGTTCGCGTCATTAGAATCATTTAAAAATTTTACAAAAGTATTAATTTAACCAGAGAAATATATGTGGCATTACAATCAATTTAATAAACCTTTCGAATAATTATCTTCATCGATATTCTAAAGATTAAGGAGAACAATTATATTCTTGTAAATATTGTGTTTTTCTCTGTCTTGTTTTATCTAGAGGAGGAGGTTGTATGTGTGTCGTTCTTATCAATCATATTAATTTCTAAAGTATTTCTAATAATCAGCAGATAATACCAGGTGAGACATTATCTGTTAACAAGAAAGAAGAAATATTAGGAAAAATTGCTGAATGTTATACCGATAGTAAATAAAGAAAATGATAATAACAACAACAACAATAACATAATAATAATAATAATAATAATAATAATAATAATACACAGAAATCAGGTCTGAAAAGTATGCATAGCGGGTCAGATGTCATAATTATGGATTTGGTGTATAGTAAACCAGGTGTGAAGATGGCCAGGTGTTGAAGAGGGCCAGGTGTTGAAGAGGGCCAGGTGTTGAAGAGGTGCCAGGTGTGAAGAGGGACAGGTGTTGAAGAGGGCCAGGTGTTGAAGAGGTGCCAGGTGTGAAGAGGGACAGGTGTTGAAGAGGGCCAGGTGTTGAAGATGGCCAGGTGTGAAGAGGGCCAGGTGTTGAAGAGGGCCAGGTGTTGAAGAGGGCCAGGTGTTGAAGAGGGCCAGGTGTTGAAGATGGCCAGGTGTGAAGAGGGCCAGGTGTTGAAGAGGGCCAGGTGTGAAGAGGGCCAGGTGTTGAAGAGGGCCAGGTGTGAAGAGGGCCAGGTGTTGAAGAGGTGCCAGGTGTGAAGAGGGACAGGTGTTGAAGAGGGCCAGGTGTTGAAGATGGCCAGGTGTGAAGAGGGCCAGGTGTTGAAGAGGGCCAGGTGTGAAGAGGGCCAGGTGTTGAAGAGGGCCAGGTGTTGAAGAGGTGCCAGGTGTGAAGAGGGACAGGTGTTGAAGAGGTGCCAGGTGTGAAGAGGGCCAGGTGTTGAAGAGGGCCAGGTGTTGAAGAGGGCCAGGTGTCAAGACGGTCAGGTTTGGAAGGTGTATCAGGAGTGTCAAGTGTCGTGACAAGGGGCAGGTGTCGTGGGAGTATTGAGAAGCCTCACCTGATCACATGACACCTAGCTTACCCACCTGACTCACTCTACAGCACACCCACCCCACCCACCTGACCCACCTTATCCACTTCACCCACCCTACCTGTGAGAGGACGAGTTATACCTGCCTTACCTGTGTGGGCTCCTCACCTACCTGTTGAACCTTACCCTTGTTCCTGTCCTCTCTCTCTCTCTCTCTCTCTCTCTCTCTCTCTCTCTCTCTCTCTCTCTCTCTCTCTCTCTCTCTCTCTCTCTCCTTATCCTTTTCTCTCAATCTCATTCTCTATTTCTTTCTCTCTTTATCTCTTTCCTTTTCTCTCCCCTGTCCCTCTATCCTCCACTCATTGCTTATTATCTCCTACCATCACTCCCTCCTTCCTTCCCTTACTACCTATTACCCCATCATCATCATCATCATCCCACTCCCTATCCCCCTCTCCCCCTACACCCCCCACCCTACACCCACCCCTACACCCCACCCTACACCCCACCCTACACCCCCCACCCTACACCCCACCCTACACCCCACCCTACACACCCCACCCTACACCCCACCCTACACCCCACCCTACACCCCCACCCTACACCCCCCACCCTACACCCCACGATGACTTAACCCTCTGAGTACGATGACTTAACCCTCTGAGTACGATGACTTAACCCTCTGAGTACGATGACTTAACCCTCTGAGTACGATGACTTAACCCTTCGAGTACGATGACTTAACCCTCTGAGTACGATGACTTAACCCTCTGAGTACGATGACTTAACCCTTTGAGTACGATGACTTAACCCTTTGAGTACGATGACTTAACCCTTCGAGTACGATGACTTAACCCTCTGAGTACGATGACTTAACCCTCTGAGTCTTGGCCCGGGTACAGAGAGACGCCACAAACATGGTCGATAACCCCGTAGACTTGTATACCTGGCGACACCTGACCTGCGGGGTGGAGAGAGAGAGAGAGAGAGAGAGAGAGTTGACGCGCCAGGCCTAGAAGGAGGGGAAATAAGGAAGTATTGATGAGGTGAAGGACGAGGAGGAAGAGAGAAAGTAAGAGTAATGGAGGAATATATCTCTCTCTCTTTCTAGATGTCTATATTATCTATCTATCTGTCTATCAATCCATCTATCTATCTACTGCATCTATACTTAATAATGATAGTAATAATAATAATAATAATAATAATAATAATTAACGGTTTATTGAAAGAGCATGGCAGTCAGAAGGCTGATAATATACAGTTCCATAATAGGGGAATGGTTCACTTGATTGACAAATAATATACAACTAACATAAGTGATACAAATATGATATATAATAACTAGGTGGAGAGAAGGTCAAACTACAGGGCATTTCAACATAGTAACAGTGTAAAAAGGTAAGATTGACTGGGAGTGAATACACTGGTTGATTACGAGTTGTTGATAATTTTTACAATGGTTGGGACTGGGCTGTTCTTGTAGCGATCAGTTCGTGCACGTATGGGCTGGATGCGGTTGTGATGTCGAACAGCAATTCTCGGGCGTTTATCTCTCTCTCTCTCTCTCTCTCTCTCTCCTTTAAACACTTCCTATCACCTCTCTCTCGTCTCCCTCTTCTATTTACTCTCTCCCACAACCTCTTCCCTCCCCCACTAACCCTCTCCAACAACCTCTCCCTCCTTACTAACTCCCCCCCTCCCCAACACCCCCCTCTTAACCTCCGCTATGACTCTCTAGTTAGTGGTCCAGGTGTAGTGCACGAGGTGACTCTCTCTCTCTCTCTCCATTGCTTCTCTCTGTTAATACTTTAGGGTGTCGTAATTATCCTTCTTTATTAGCGTTTTTATCCATCTTTATTCGTTTTACCATCTTTATCATCTTTCTCTCTCTTTCTTTCCCCCCTTCTTTGGGCTATAGTGTAGGGTAAGAGGGATATTTCTTCAGAACGTTATATCAGTATTATGAGATTTACGGTCAGTGTGGAGAAGGACCTGAGGTCTTCGTCAGGCGGGTCGTGGGGTGTGTGGTGGTGCAGTAGGTGTTGTGTAAGGCTCCTGAGGTAGTGGGGTGTATGTGTGTGTGTGTGTGTGTGTGTGTGTGTGTGTGTGTGTGTGTTTTCTGACTTTGAGAAGGCAACTAACACACTCACGAACACACTTACTAACACACTCACGAACACACTCACTAACACACTCAGGAACACACTCACTAACACACTCACTAACACACTCACTAACACACTCACCAACACACTCACTAACACACTCAGGAACACACTCACTAACACACTCACTAACACACTCACTAACACACTCAGGAACACACTCACTAACACACTCACTAACACACTCACTAAAGTCATACACGAGAGTAATAATTAGTAATGACTGTTACTGATGTCCAGAGATATATCCCAAGTATTAACGTCAGGGTGTGGTGCGTCGGGGTGTGGTGCGTCGGGGTGTGGTGTGTCGGGGTGTGGTGCGTCGGGGTGTGGTACGTCGGTGTGTGGTGTGTCGGGGTGTGGTGTGTCGGGGTGTGGTGCGTCGGGGTGTGGTGCGTCGGGGTGTAGTGTATCGGGGTGTGCTACGTCGGGGTGTGGTGCGTCGGGGTGTGGTGCGACGGGGTGTGGTACGTCGGTGTGTGGTGTGTCGGGGTGTGGTCCCTCGGGGTGTAGTGTATCGGGGTGTGCTACGTCGGGGTGTGGTGCGTCGGTGTGTGGTGCGTCGGAGTGTGGTGCGTCGGGGTGTGGTGTTTCGGGTGTGGTGCGTCAGGGTGTGGTGCGTCGGGGTGTGGTTCCTCGGGGTGTGGTTCCTCGGGTTGTGGTGCGTCATGGTGTGGTGTTTCGGGGTGTGGTGCGTTGGGGTGTGTTATATCAGGGTGTGTTATGTCAGAGTGCGTTGCTACTGGGTTACTCGGCCAGTTTTAGTGACAGACACAGTATTTGTATTATATCTACGTAACAAAAGACACGCCAGAGATACTTGTCATACGTCAACTGTTAGTATTGTAACCGCTCCCGCATCCCCTGAGCAACGCTCTTGTGCATTATGCAGAAGACCCGACAGCCTCACCCTTATCCACTACCTCCTAAGATGTCCCCACACACAACGCTTCCGTGACGCCTGCTGGACCACCACTCCACGACCCCCTGACGGAGACACGATGATCCTCCCCATACTGGCCAGATATTATGTAAATAACATTGATTATGTGTTAAAGGAATATCCTTCCTTCCTTAGGCTTTAGTCAGCCCTTTTATAATATTTATACTGTATATACTTGTCACACTTGCCAGATGCTTCTGGTGTTTTTGTACAGCACTAGGATCCCGCTTCCTCTATCAAGGAATAAACAATTGAAATTGAATTGAATTGAATTAAAATACCTACCCAGTCTTACTACCTGACGATGGCCCAACAAGGTAGTTTCTGTTTTAAGTATCATTGGCTCCTTCGTCAGTAGCTCAGGGATGAGACACCATGTACTCTGCCAACAGGTTTGCCCCGGAGGGGGGCTAGTTTATTGGGCACCCCCTTACATCCTGTGCAAGGTGAAGCGCAGAAGCGTTTACAGCGCCCAACTGGGCAGCATGCTAAGTTCATGCTTGCCTTTATGACTCATTTGGTTGTTGTTAAGGTGAGGTTTGTGACCTCCGCGATCATCTGATTTGTTGGCGTCATCATGTTAATATTATTATTATTATTATTATTATTATTATTATTTTTATTATTTTTATTATATAATTACAATATAATTATCTTATCTACAAACATCTATTTACATACACTTGCCTTACTTGACAGAAACTACCACCCCCCCCCCCCCCCTCATAACAATGTAGCAGTATCTGACGGCAGTTTCTCTCTGCAGGAGGCGCGTGTAGGAGATGGTGGGGTACACGGGTCTTCCGGCCGACGTGGCTGCCACTGTACCTCGTCGCACCAGTCTCAGGAACTCCTGGGTGCGACATATCCCTGAAACTCCTCCTCCTCCTCCAGACACACCACCTCCTGCAGATAATCTAGAGTCTTTGCGGTCCACTCCGCGACCCCTCATCACACGCCGCCGCCCTATGAGTGACCTGCAGTTACCACAGGCCTTCACTCGCCCCGCCTCTGTTGTCCTCACCACATACTCTCCCTCTGATGCCGCCATACAGGAGCTCCGGGGCCTCTCCGGCCAGGTGTCCCGGACAAAAGCCCTTTTCGAGTCATCTTCATTTCAGTCTGATGGGTCGCAATTATCGCCGCAGCCGTCACAGGAGGACGTAAACGACACAGAGGTAACTTATCGCGTCAAGAACCCGTACAGGTCGTCACCAAAGCCGCGGCTGCGACGGTACCGCAATACCATCAGCACCTTCCCCCGCTGGGCTCCGTCTGGTCAACACGACCCAATCGACGCTTATCAAGGTCACCGCTCCTCACCTGACCTGGACGAGCAGGGCAACATCATCAGGAGACCTTCCCTCACAGGTACTAAGACCACAAAGGACGACATTGATATCATCGAGATAAAACACGTAAAGCCTTTGTTTATTCGGAGGCGTTATGGAACCATCACGGGGATCATCAAAAGACCTCACACCAGCTATAAGGCTTCCAGTCCCTTCAGCCAGAACGACGATATTGACACTGAAGGAGGAGGAATAGGAGAGGGGGCAGGTGTGGTGGTCAGCAGCAGCACAGGTAGTGGTGATAGTGAGGGGGCAGGTGTACTGGTCAGCGGCAACACTGGTAGTGGTGGTGAAGAGGTGACTGCAGGCGCGAGAGTCAGTAAGGGCTGGGACGCCGAGCGGTGCGGACCTTCCCACAGCCCGCCTCCTTCGTGCCTGTGTGACCACGCGACCATCGTCTTTACGGACGCTGCCGCTAGTGAGTGCCACGACAGTGCCGCGGGTAGCCATGAACTGCAAACCCAGACCATGGTAGTGCCAGAGGACGGCCAGGTGCAGGCGGCACCTCGCGTGGTGGCCGCCTGCATCAAGTCTTATCACGACATCCCTGAGGAGTTGTTCAACAGTTTAGAGGAGAGTTCCGTCGACCCTGTCACTCCTAGACCCCCGTCCACAACACCCCCACCCTCGCCCACCCACACTTCCCTCCCCTCGCCCACCATCACCCACCCTCTGCCGCCCAAGCCTGCCCCTCGCAGCGACTGGCGGACCATGCGGGAGGGACGTCGTGCACTCCTGATGGGGGAGGTGAGCGACGCCGACACAGAGGAGGGTAGTGAGGGTGACCTGGGGGGCGTCACCTCCACCAGCGACTACCACACCAGCGATGGTCGTGGTTCTTCCCTCTCAGGCGCCAGCGACGACCACCACAGGAACAACGACCACCATCACCACCGACAAGACGACCACATATTTGGCTCACTCAAAAACCACAACCATGGTAAGTACTGTACCACAACCCTTCCTCTCTTTCTTTACTCCTTCACCTCCGTCCCCCAGGATACAGGAAGGGGGAGGGGCTGGGAATCATTGCCTGACCATTTTGTATGGTTGAGTATGTCGGTCTGCCCATCCGCCCTTCATTGTGCTGGATTAGGTGTGTGCACCCAGTGGCGGCGATCACAACTGTAGCAGGGTAGTGCGTTGGTGCCTCGCCCTCCTCATCAGTGTGTATGTCTGACGGGCCACATAGGATGTTGTGGTGGTCATACGAGTCTGTGCTCCGTCCAGCTGCGATCCTACGATGTCGAGTGTGTGCAGCGTCTGTAATGGTGAGACAGGTGATACAAGTGCTGTTTACGGATGATCATGCGTTGGTGTATGTCCAGCGGCGATCATAATGCTGTGGTGTATGTCTGCTTTACTGGTGATCATACAGTGTCGTGTATATCTCGTCCTCTCTATAGTGGCAATTATCCGTTAAGCTCTAATACATTGTTGTCCTCTCCACTGGTAATCCTGTGGTCCTCATACACGTTATTGTACTGAACGTCCAGCGGCCACCACAGGTGTGTGAGGGATATGTATACATTGGATATTTTGTACGTGTGCGTGAGATGTGTAAGTGTGGTGTGTATTATTTATGGTGTTGGAGAGGGTGTATGACGGGTGTTGGAGAGGGTGTATGGCAGGTGTTGGAGAGGGTGTATGACGGGTGTTGGAGAGGGTGTATGACGGGTGTTGGAGAGGGTGTATGGCAGGTTTTGGAGAGGGTGTATGACGGGTGTTGGAGAGGGTGTATGGCAGGTGTTAATAAGACCTGGAGTGTGTTCATGTAATTAACTTATATTCAAATTATTTCCGTATTTCTGCTAATTTACCACATATTTGTTATTCGTATGCAAAAAGTTCCTGTAATGACTACCTCTTAGGTAGTGGTGATGGTGGTAGTTGTGGCGGTGGTGGTATTGTGACCACTACAACTACCCTTACCACCGCCACAACTGTCACCACCACTACCACCACCACAACTGTCACCACCACTACCACAACTGCCACTACTACCACCACCACCACCGCCACCACAGCCACCACCACAACTGCCACCACCACCGGCACTACCACCACCACCACAACTACTACCACCACCCATCCACCAAGGTCACAACCACCTCCTACACTCAGACATCTTCTGTTTGTGTCTACCAGCTTACCCACCTGTATCGTATCTACCTGCCCCTCTACCTGTATCTACCTGCCCCTCCACCTGTATCTACCTGCCCCTCTACCTGTATCTACCTGCCCCTCTACCTGTATCTACCTGCCCCTCCACCTGTATCTACCTGCCCCTCTACCTGTATCAACCTGCCCCTCTACCTGTATCTACCTGCCCCTCCACCTGTATCTACCTGCCCCTCCACCTGTATCTACCTGCCCCTCTACCTGTATCTACCTGCCCCTCTACCTGTATCTAACTGCCCCTCTACCTGTATCAACCTGCCCCTCTACCTGTATCTACCTGCCCCTCTACCTGTATCTACCTGCCCCTCTACCTGTATCTACCTGCCCCTCTACCTTTATCTACCTGCCCCTCTACCTGTATCTACCTGCCCCTCTACCTGTATCTACCTGCCCCTCTACCTGTATCTACCTGCCCCTCTACCTGTATCTACCTGCCCCTCCACCTGTATCTACCTGCCCCTCTACCTGTATCTACCTGCCCCTCTACCTGTATACACCTGCCCCTCTACCTGTATCTACCTGCCCCTCCACCTGTATCTACCTGCCCCTCTACCTGTATCTACCTGCCCCTCTACCTGTATCTACCTGCCCGTCTACCTGTATCTACCTGCCCCTCTACCTGTATCTACCTGCCCCTCTACCTGTATCTACCTGCCCCTCTACCTGTATCTACCTGCCCGTCTACCTGTATCTACCTGCCCCTCTACCTGTATCTACCTGCCCCTCTACCTGTATCTACCTGCCCCTCTACCTGTATCTACCTGCCCCTCTACCTGTATCAACCTGCCCCTCTACCTGTATCTACCTGCCCCTCTACCTGTATCTACCTGCCCCTCTACCTGTATCTACCTGCCCCTCTACCTGTATCTACCTGCCCCTCTACCTGTATCTACCTGCCCCTCTACCTGTATCTACCTGCCCCTCTACCTGTATCTACCTGCCCCTCTACCTGTATCAACCTGCCCCTCTACCTGTATCTACCTGCCCCTCTACCTGTATCTACCTGCCCCTCTACCTGTATCTACCTGCCCCTCTACCTGTATCTACCTGCCCCTCTACCTGTATCTACCTGCCCCTCCACCTGTATCTACCTGTATCTACCTGCCCCTCTACCTGTATCTACCTGCCCCTCTACCTGTATCTACCTGCCCCTCCACCTGTATCTACCTGCCCCTCTACCTGTATCTACCTGCCCCTCCACCTGTATCTACCTGCCCCTCTACCTGTATCTACCTGCCCCTCTACCTGTATCTACCTGCCCCTCTACCTGTATCTACCTGCCCCTCTACCTGTATCTACCTGCCCCTCCACCTGTATCTACCTGCCCCTCTACCTGTATCTACCTGCCCCTCTACCTGTATCTACCTGCCCCTCTACCTGTATCTACCTGCCCCTCCACCTGTATCTACCTGCCCCTCTACCTGTATCTACCTGCCCCTCCACCTGTATCTACCTGCCCCTCTACCTGTATCTACCTGCCCCTCTACCTGTATCTACCTGCCCCTCTACCTGTATCTACCTGCCCCTCTACCTGTATCTACCTGCCCCTCCACCTGTATCTACCTGCCCCTCTACCTGTATCTACCTGCCCCTCTACCTGTATCTACCTGCCCCTCTACCTGTATCTACCTGCCCCTCTACCTGTATCTACCTGCCCCTCTACCAGTATCTACCTGCCCCTCTACCTGTATCTACCTGCCCCTCTACCTGTATCTACCTGCCCCTCCACCTGTATCTACCTGCCCCTCTACCTGTATCTACCTGCCCCTCTACCTGTATCTACCTGCCCCTCTACCTGTATCTACCTGCCCCTCCACTTGTATCTACCTGCCCCTCTACCTGTATCTACCTGCCCCTCCACCTGTATCTACCTGCCCCTCTACCTGTATCTACCTGCCCCTCTACCTGTATCTACCTGCCCCTCTACCTGCATCTACCTGCCCCTCTACCTGTATCTACCTGCCCCTCTACCTGTATCTACCTGCCCCTCTACCTGGCTATCTCTTTATTCCTGCTTCCATCTTTCACTTCTTTGTTTGTCTGTCTTTCTAAATCTCTGTCTCCTTGTCTCTACCTTTATCTCTCTATCTCTGTCTCCTTGTCTCTACCTTTATCTCTCTATCTCTGTCTCCTTGTCTCTACCTTTACCTCTCTATCTCTATCTCCTTGTCCCTACCTTTATCTCTCTATCTCTGTCTCCTTGTCTCTACCTTTACCTCTCTATCTCTATCTCCTTGTCTCTACCTTTATCTCTCTGTCTCCTTGTCTCTACCTTTATCTCTCTCTCTCTGTCTCCTTGTCTCTACCTTTATCTCTCTGTCTCCTTGTCTCTACCTTTATCTCTCTATCTCTATCTCCTTGTCTCTACCTTTATCTCTCTATCTCTGTCTCCTTGTCTCTACCTTTATCTCTCTCTCTCTGTCTCCTTGTCTCTACCTTTATCTCTCTGTCTCCTTGTCTCTACCTTTACCTCTCTATCTCTGTCTCCTTGTCTCTACCTTTATCTCTCTGTCTCCTTGTCTCTACCTTTATCTCTCTCTCTCTGTCTCCTTGTCTCTACCTTTATCTCTCTGTCTCCTTGTC
Organism: Homarus gammarus; assembly: GCA_958450375.1. Taxonomy (NCBI): domain Eukaryota; kingdom Metazoa; phylum Arthropoda; class Malacostraca; order Decapoda; family Nephropidae; genus Homarus; species Homarus gammarus. The sequence goes on from CAUDMG010000136.1 coordinate 204,979, forward strand.
TCTACCTTTATCTCTCTATCTCTGTCTCCTTGTCTCTACCTTTATCTCTCTGTCTCCTTGTCTCTACCTTTATCTCTCTGTCTCCTTGTCTCTACCTTTATCTCTCTGTCTCCTTGTCTCTACCTTTACCTCTCTGTCTCCTTGTCTCTACCTTTATCTCTCTATCTCTGTCTCCTTGTCTCTACCTTCACCTCTCTATCTCTGTCTCTACCTTTATCTCTCTGTCTCCTTGTCTCTACCTTTATCTCTCTATCTCTGTCTCCTTGTCTCTACCTTTATCTCTCTATCTCTGTCTCCTTGTCTCTACCTTTATCTCTCTATCTCTGTCTCCTTGTCTCTACCTTTATCTCTCTATCTCTGTCTCCTTGTCTCTACCTTTATCTCTCTGTCTCCTTGTCTCTACCTTTATCTCTCTATCTCTGTCTCCTTGTCTCTACCTTTATCTCTCTATCTCTGTCTCCTTGTCTCTACCTTTATCTCTCTATCTCTATCTCCTTGTCTCTACCTTTATCTCTCTATCTCTGTCTCCTTGTCTCTACCTTTATCTCTCTATCTCTGTCTCCTTGTCTCTACCTTTATCTCTCTATCTCTATCTCCTTGTCTCTACCTTTATCTCTCTATCTCTATCTCCTTGTCTCTACCTTCACCTCTCTGTCTCCTTGTCTCTACCTTTACCTCTCTGTCTCCTTGTCTCTACCTTTATCTCTCTATCTCTATCTCCTTGTCTCTACCTTTACCTCTCTGTCTCCTTGTCTCTACCTTTATCTCTCTATCTCTGTCTCCTTGTCTCTACCTTTATCTCTCTATCTCTATCTCCTTGTCTCTACCTTTACCTCTCTGTCTCCTTGTCTCTACCTTCACCTCTCTGTCTCCTTGTCTCTACCTTTATCTCTCTATCTCTATCTCCTTGTCTCTACCTTCACCTCTCTGTCTCCTTGTCTCTACCTTTACCTCTCTGTCTCCTTGTCTCTACCTTTACCTCTCTGTCTCCTTGTCTCTACCTTTATCTCTCTATCTCTGTCTCCTTGTCTCTACCTTTACCCCTCTATCTCTGTCTCCTTGTCTCTACCTTTACCTCTCTGTCTCCTTGTCTCTACCTTTATCTCTCTATCTCTGTCTCCTTGTCTCTACCTTCACCTCTCTATCTCTGTCTCTACCTTTATCTCTCTGTCTCCTTGTCTCTACCTTCACCTCTCTGTCTCCTTGTCTCTACCTTTATCTCTCTATCTCTATCTCCTTGTCTCTACCTTCACCTCTCTGTCTCCTTGTCTCTACCTTCACCTCTCTGTCTCCTTGTCTCTACCTTTACCTTTCTGTCTCCTTGTCTCTACCTTTACCTCTCTGTCTCCTTGTCTCTACCTTTATCTCTCTATCTCTGTCTCCTTGTCTCTACCTTTACCCCTCTATCTCTGTCTCCTTGTCTCTACCTTTACCTCTCTGTCTCCTTGTCTCTACCTTTATCTCTCTATCTCTGTCTCCTTGTCTCTACCTTTATCTCTCTATCTCTGTCTCCTTGTCTCTACCTTTATCTCTCTATCTCTATCTCCTTGTCTCTACCTTTACCTCTCTGTCTCCTTGTCTCTACCTTTATCTCTCTATCTCTGTCTCCTTGTCTCTACCTTCACCTCTCTATCTCTGTCTCTACCTTTATCTCTCTGTCTCCTTGTCTCTACCTTTATCTCTCTGTCTCCTTGTCTCTACCTTTATCTCTCTATCTCTGTCTCCTTGTCTCTACCTTTATCTCTCTATCTCTGTCTCCTTGTCTCTACCTTTACCTCTCTGTCTCCTTGTCTCTACCTTTATCTCTCTGTCTCCTTGTCTCTACCTTTATCTCTCTATCTCTGTCTCCTTGTCTCTACCTTTACCTCTCTATCTCTGTCTCCTTGTCTCTACCTTTATCTCTCTATCTCTGTCTCCTTGTCTCTACCTTTATCTCTCTATCTCTGTCTCCTTGTCTCTACCTTTATCTCTCTATCTCTGTCTCCTTGTCTCTACCTTCACCTCTCTGTCTCCTTGTCTCTACCTTTATCTCTCTATCTCTGTCTCCTTGTCTCTACCTTTACCTCTCTGTCTCCTTGTCTCTACCTTTATCTCTCTATCTCTGTCTCCTTGTCTCTACCTTCACCTCTCTATCTCTGTCTCTACCTTTATCTCTCTGTCTCCTTGTCTCTACCTTTATCTCTCTATCTCTATCTCCTTGTCTCTACCTTTACCTCTCTGTCTCCTTGTCTCTACCTTTATCTCTCTATCTCTGTCTCCTTGTCTCTACCTTTATCTCTCTATCTCTGTCTCCTTGTCTCTACCTTCACCTCTCTATCTCTGTCTCTACCTTTATCTCTCTGTCTCCTTGTCTCTACCTTTATCTCTCTATCTCTATCTCCTTGTCTCTACCTTTACCTCTCTGTCTCCTTGTCTCTACCTTTATCTCTCTATCTCTGTCTCCTTGTCTCTACCTTTACCTCTCTATCTCCTTGTCTCTACCTTTATCTCTCTATCTCTATCTCCTTGTCTCTACCTTTACCTCTCTGTCTCCTTGTCTCTACCTTTATCTCTCTGTCTCCTTGTCTCTACCTTTATCTCTCTATCTCTATCTCCTTGTCTCTACCTTTACCTCTCTGTCTCCTTGTCTCTACCTTTATCTCTCTATCTCTGTCTCCTTGTCTCTACCTTTATCTCTCTATCTCTATCTCCTTGTCTCTACCTTTATCTCTCTGTCTCCTTGTCTCTACCTTTATCTCTCTATCTCTGTCTCCTTGTCTCTACCTTTACCTCTCTATCTCTGTCTCCTTGTCTCTACCTTTATCTCTCTGTCTCCTTGTCTCTACCTTTATCTCTCTATCTCTATCTCTGTCTCTACCTTTACCTCTCTGTCTCTGTCTCCTTGTCTCTACCTTTATCTCTCTATCTCTGTCTCCTTGTCTCTACCTTTACCTCTCTATCTCTGTCTCCTTGTCTCTACCTTTATCTCTCTATCTCTGTCTCCTTGTCTCTACCTTCACCTCTCTGTCTCCTTGTCTCTACCTTTATCTCTCTATCTCTGTCTCCTTGTCTCTACCTTTACTCTCTATCTCTGTCTCCTTGTCTCTACCTTTATCTCTCTGTCTCCTTGTCTCTACCTTTATCTCTCTATCTCTATCTCTGTCTCTACCTTTACCTCTCTCTGTCTCCTTGTCTCTACCTTTATCTCTCTATCTCTGTCTCCTTGTCTCTACCTTTACCTCTCTATCTCTGTCTCCTTGTCTCTACCTTTATCTCTCTATCTCTGTCTCCTTGTCTCTACCTTCACCTCTCTGTCTCCTTGTCTCTACCTTTATCTCTCTATCTCTGTCTCCTTGTCTCTACCTTTATCTCTCTATCTCTGTCTCCTTGTCTCTACCTTTATCTCTCTATCTCTGTCTCCTTGTCTCTACCTTTATCTCTCTATCTCTGTCTCCTTGTCTCTACCTTTATCTCTCTATCTCTGTCTCCTTGTCTCTACCTTTACCTCTCTGTCTCCTTGTCTCTACCTTTATCTCTCTATCTCTGTCTCCTTGTCTCTACCTTCACCTCTCTGTCTCCTTGTCTCTACCTTTATCTCTCTATCTCTCTCTCCTTGTCTCTACCTTTATCTCTCTATCTCTGTCTCCTTGTCTCTACCTTTATCTCTCTATCTCTGTCTCCTTGTCTCTACCTTTATCTCTCTGTCTCTGTCTCCTTGTCTCTACCTTTATCTCTCTATCTCCTTGTCTCTACCTTTATCTCTCTGTCTCTGTCTCCTTGTCTCTACCTTTATCTCTCTATCTCCTTGTCTCTACCTTTATCTCTCTATCTCTGTCTCCTTGTCTCTACCTTTATCTCTCTATCTCTGTCTCCTTGTCTCTACCTTTATCTCTCTATCTCTGTCTCCTTGTCTCTACCTTTACCTCTCTGTCTCCTTGTCTCTACCTTTATCTCTCTATCTCCTTGTCTCTACCTTTATCTCTCTATCTCTGTCTCCTTGTCTCTACCTTTATCTCTCTATCTCTGTCTCCTTGTCTCTACCTTTATCTCTCTATCTCTGTCTCCTTGTCTCTACCTTTATCTCTCTGTCTCCTTGTCTCTACCTTTATCTCTCTATCTCTGTCTCCTTGTCTCTACCTTCACCTCTCTGTCTCCTTGTCTCTACCTTTATCTCTCTATCTCTGTCTCCTTGTCTCTACCTTTACCTCTCTGTCTCCTTGTCTCTACCTTTACCTCTCTATCTCTGTCTCCTTGTCTCTACCTTCACCTCTCTGTCTCCTTGTCTCTACCTTTATCTCTCTATCTCTGTCTCCTTGTCTCTACCTTTACCTCTCTATCTCTGTCTCCTTGTCTCTACCTTTACCTCTCTGTCTCCTTGTCTCTACCTTTATCTCTCTATCTCTGTCTCCTTGTCTCTACCTTTACCTCTCTATCTCTGTCTCCTTGTCTCTACCTTTATCTCTCTATCTCTGTCTCCTTGTCTCTACCTTTATCTCTCTATCTCTGTCTCCTTGTCTCTACCTTTATCTCTCTATCTCTGTCTCCTTGTCTCTACCTTCACCTCTCTGTCTCCTTGTCTCTACCTTTATCTCTCTATCTCTGTCTCCTTGTCTCTACCTTTATCTCTCTATCTCTGTCTCCTTGTCTCTACCTTCACCTCTCTGTCTCCTTGTCTCTACCTTTATCTCTCTGTCTCCTTGTCTCTACCTTCACCTCTCTGTCTCCTTGTCTCTACCTTTATCTCTCTATCTCTGTCTCCTTGTCTCTACCTTTATCTCTCTATCTCTGTCTCCTTGTCTCTACCTTTATCTCTCTATCTCTGTCTCCTTGTCTCTACCTTTATCTCTCTATCTCTGTCTCCTTGTCTCTACCTTTATCTCTCTATCTCTGTCTCCTTGTCTCTACCTTTATCTCTCTATCTCTGTCTCCTTGTCTCTACCTTTATCTCTCTATCTCTTGTTCATTCATACACACCTGCACCCCAACATCAGCCAAGGTCCTCTCAGTTACCAGTTAGTACAATCCTTGACCACCATTTACCAGCTGTCACTCCGGCGCCACACCCATCATTACGCTCGCCCCTGGGCCTAACTTCCTCATTAAGCTCGCTCATTGGTTTACGCTCCTCATTATGCTCGCTCTTGGGTCTATTTCCTCAATATGCTCGCTTCTGGGTCTATTCCCTCAATATGCTCGCTTCTGGGTCTATTTCCTCAATATGCTCGCTCTTGGGTCTATTTCCTCAATATGCTCGCTTCTGGGTCTATTTCCTCATTATGCTCGCTTCTGGGTCTATTCCCTCAATATGCTCGCTCCTGGGTCTATTTCCTCAATATGCTCGCTCCTGGGTCTATTTCCTCAATATGCTCGCTCCTGGGTCTATTTCCTCAATATGCTCGCTTCTGGGTCTTTTTCCTCAATATGCTCGCTTCTGGGTCTATTTCCTCAATATGCTCGCTTCTGGGTCTTTTTCCTCAATATGCTCGCTTCTGGGTCTATTCCCTCAATATGCTCGCTTCTGGGTCTTTTTCCGCAATATGCTCGCTTCTGGGTCTATTCCCCCAATATGCTCTCTCCTGGGTCTATTTCCTCAATATGCTCGCTTCTGGGTCTATTCCCTCAATATGCTCGCTTCTGGGTCTTTTTCCTCAATATGCTCGCTTCTGGGTCTATTCCCTCAATATGCTCGCTTCTGGGTCTTTTTCCTCAATATGCTCGCTTCTGGGTCTATTCCCTCAATATGCTCGCTTCTGGGTCTTTTTCCTCAATATGCTCGCTTCTGGGTCTATTCCCTCAATATGCTCGCTTCTGGGTCTTTTTCCTCAATATGCTCGCTTCTGGGTCTATTCCCTCAATATGCTCGCTTCTGGGTCTATTTCCTCAATATGCTCGCTCTTGGGTCTATTTCCTCAATATGCTCGCTTCTGGGTCTATTTCCTCAATATGCTCGCTTCTGGGTCTATTTCCTCAATATGCTCGCTTCTGGGTCTATTCCCTCAATATGCTCGCTTCTGGGTCTTTTTCCTCAATATGCTCGCTCCTGGGTCTATTTCCTCAATATGCTCGCTTCTGGGTCTATTTCCTCAATATGCTCGCTCCTTGGGCTATCTTTCTCATTACGCTCGCTGCTGGGCCTACCTCCATCACCGTACGGGCAGTGTTTCCAGTTGATGTTGTAATAAACGGAGTCGTGGCTTTGTTCTCCAGGGTGTGAACAGGTGACAGAGCTGTACACCTGTAGAGACTCCAGCAAATGTTGACTTATGAGGAGTTAGGTTATAATTATTCTGTATTAATTCTAAAACAGGTGTACAGGTGATGGTAAGGGTACACTCATAGTACAAGATCAATGTGCAGTATAAGGTCGCATTATTTTAGAAACGACAGTAAAATACAGCTACAGGCACAACTATAAGTACAGGTACAGCTACAGGTACAACTATAGGTACAGGTACAGCTACAGGTACAACTATAGGTACAGGTACAGCTACAGGTACAACTATAGGTACAGGTACAGCTACAGGTACAACTATAGGTACAGGTACAGCTACAGGTACAACTATAGGTACAGGTACAGCTACAGGTACAACTATAGGTACAGGTACAGCTACAGGTACAACTATAGGTACAGGTACAGCTACAGGTACAACTATAGGTACAGGTACAGCTACAGGTACAACTATAGGTACAGGTGCAACTACAGGTACAACTATAGGTACAGGTACAGCTACAGGTACAACTATAGGTACAGGTACAACTACAGGTACAACTATAGGTACAGGTACAGCTACAGGTACAACTATAGGTACAGGTACAGCTACAGGTACAACTATAGGTACAGGTACAGCTACAGGTACAACTATAGGTACAGGTACAGCTACAGGTACAACTATAGGTACAGGTACAGCTACAGGTACAACTATAGGTACAGGTACAGCTACAGGTACAACTATAGGTACAGGTACAGTTACAGGTACAACTATAGGTACAGGTACAGCTACAGGTACAACTATAGGTACAGGTACAGCTACAGGTACAACTATAGGTACAGGTACAGCTACAGGTACAACTATAGGTACAGGTACAGCTACAGGTACAACTATAGGTACAGGTACAGCTACAGGTACAAGTACAGAGAAATCAAAATTGTAATACAGAATCATGGGTATGTTGCCATGTAACACCCTCATGTACACACAGAGTAATAAGTGTACACACAGACCTGGGGGTGACGGCAGCTGCTACACTGTCACCTCTTGTTATGAAGCGTTGAAGAGATGTTTGTTATACAGAGGTGATAATTATAATCATTACCTTGGGACATGAGCCTCGGTGTGGACTGTAGTGCTCTCTCTCTCTCTCTCTCTCTCTCTCTCTCTCTCTCTCTCTCTCTCTCTCTCTCTCTCTCTCTCTCTACAATTCACGTACTTCAAGAGACTTAAGTCATTGCTTGCCTCTACATCCACAATAAGCCTGGCTGGAGGTGTGTGTGTGTGAGAGCTGGGAGACCTCAGTGGCGTGGTGGGTAGTATCTCGTATAAAGAAACAACAACCAGTACTCAGGTTTGATCCCCTTGTGAAGAAAGTGTTAAAACTCTCTACCTTACACAATCATCTCACTAATCACTGTGGCGCCCCCTCTCCTCCCTCCAGTACCAATCATCGAATCGTTAGTGATCCAGAGGTGTTGATTATCATTCCCTTTCTAATCAGGGGTGACTTGGGTCTTTCTCAATTACCTGTTAAGTCTTTACAGGTTAATTAAGGATCAGTTTGTATATAGATCTCTGCCTGAGACTAGAATTTCATGTATCACCTACTGACAAGATCCACGTGTCTTATATTAAATCATTTTCAATTGTATACCTGTGCTTCTTTTTAATTTAGAAACAACATAACAGGTACAGTGATTTACGGTACACAAACATTACTGAGGGTCGAGGGACACTATGACGTCACATCATCTTGTACACAAACACTACTCAGTGCACAACTATCACATTACATCACTTTGTACACCAACAGTAGTTAGATTTCAATTTACACTACCACACTAAATCTTGGAGAGTCATCCAGAGAAATGATGTTACTAATTCCAGAAACTGTCAGTCAGGAGGAGGTATCTGGCAGTAATCAGACTCGCTTTATTTTCGCTTTATATTTTCGAGGTGCAGCGTAATCTTGTGAAGCAGTTACATAAATTGACTAATAAATGATACAACAGTTTTTCATAAGAATATTGTGAGAACAAGTCATGTGGTTAAAATTTTAGTACATTTTCAAATGACATACCAGATTATCGCTGACGGACATTTTCGGACTAAAATCGGACGCCAAAAAGAAAATGTATGCATTAATTATGTTAAGCTGGAATTAAAATAGAATGAAAAATATGAAATGAAATAATATTCATACTCAACACATTTATGTTATATATTTACTGAAAATTTTAAACATTTTCCGCATTCACCACCTCGATGGACGATGACATCAGGCGGGAAAACGTTCATAAGCTAAAGCTTTGAGATTTAAAGGCTATATTCTTAAATACACGTTTATTGTTACTGTTTGCTCCCTAGTATTGATAAAAAAATTGACATTTATATGCTGAAGGTATTGTATTTTTCAACACCAAGGAATAAGATATAAAACACACACACAAAAATGTTTAATGCCCGCTGCCCCATTCGTTACTTAGGAAAATAAGTAAAATTTGGCTAAATTGCTAACTTCTATGAACGCTTATTCAGTTGATGATTATTTAAGAACAACAAACGGCTTTCATATTGTTATAAAAGTAAAACAACTTCTAAACAAAGAAATAAGCTCTGTGCAGCATATTCTACCATCTGAAAACAGGGTTCTATCTCTCATAATTTTTTAAGTGTTGTTGGAATGGTGTAATTACTAACCTTGTTATGGGCTTAAAGACCTTAGATGTTAAAGCGCAGTAATAACCTCATAACAACAAAAGCAACAACGAATCTACGGTATTCGTTGACTCTCACCTACACCATTCTGCTGTTAAGACGAATCATCCTGAGAACAGCGACATAACTCTCTGAGGCAATTGTACACACCACATTTATCGATTCACTTCTAGAACTTCAAAGACAAATTTATTTTCTTCATAAATATTGTAACATTTATTTTTATTCAGCATTGCATTATTTCTTGTCCAGCGATATTTGACACCATTGTATTCGTTTTATTCGGGGTATTATAACAACATTGTATTATATCCGGTCGGGTTAATATATAAACATTGTATTAAATGTGGTTCGTGGTAATATATCAACATTGCATTATTTGTGTTCCGGTAAATTTCTCAACATTATATTGATTTTCGAACGGGGTGATATCATAACATTCTATTATATTTGATCTGGGTTATATATCAACATTTTATTATTTTCTGTTCCGGGTAATATATCAACATTGTATAAAATCATGAACGTGGTAATATATCAACATTATAATATTCTTCTCCGAGGTAATATATAAACATTGTATTATTATTGTTCGAGGTAATACATCAACATTGTATTACTATTGTTCGGGGTAATATATCAACATCTTATGATTTTTGGCCGTGGGTTATATATACAACTTTGTATTTTATTTACGAGTCTTGAATCATTGTTTCCATTGTTCATGTTCTCAATTTCTTTTGTTTATCATTAGTCTATATTTCTCAGTGTTCCTGTCTTTACGTACATTATTCATCTTCCTGCTCCACATATTCATAATCCTCCTCCTTCTCTTCCTCTTCTTCTTTCTCACCATCCTCCTCTTCCTCTCCTTCCTCCTCCTCCTCCTCCAGGTGCCCGCATAGCCCACACGCCTCACTCCATCCTATGCATTGGAGGGTCCTGTAGGATCCCCCCACCCCCTCCTCCTTCTCCTCCCTTCCCACCACTCTCCCCCTTCCTTCTCTTCCTCCCTTCCCACCACTCTCCCCCTCCCCCTCCTCCTCCCTTCCCACCACTCTCCCCTTCCTTCTCTTCCTCCCTTCCCACCACTCTCCCCCTCCCCCTCCCTTCCCACCACTCTCCCCTTCCTTCTCTTCCTCCCTTCCCACCACTCTCCCCCTCCTCCTCCCTTCCCACCACTCTCCCCTTCCTCCTCTTCCTCCCTTCCCACCACTCTCCCCTTCCTCCTCTTCCTCCCTTCCCACCACTCTCCCCTTCCTCCCTTCCCACCACTCTCCCCCTACCCCTCTTCCTCCCACCCACCCACCCCTACCACCCTCACCTCCCGGCACGTTAAAGGCAGTATTGTCCTCACCAACCAACCCCTTTGTAGTGGTCTGGTGTGCTGGGCTCTCTCACCCCCGCCCTCACGCCCCTCCTCCCCGCCCTTCACCCCTGTTTGCCCTCACCTCTCACGTCCGTCTACCTGTCCTCAACCCTCACACCAGCCCTCATCCTACCAGCCCGTACTCTTTTGCCCTCCCGGATCTGCCCTCTCCAACAACCCCTCTTTCTCCTCCCTCTCCTCCTTCTTTTCCTTCTCGCTCTCCTCCTCCCTCTCCTCTCTCTCATAATTTACACGACCTCTTGCACCCCCCTCCTCCTCCTTCCTCTCCTCCCCCTCCTCCTCCTCCTTCCCCCTCCTCCTCATTCCCACAATCATCATATCTCTCCACCATTTATCTTATTATCCAATTCTCTTTATTATTATCATTATTATTCTTAGTTGACGCTATATGCTAATGGTCTCAAATTCTTAGGAAAGATATCTTAAGGTGTTAAAACCCTCAAGTGCTCTTTTCTAAGTGTAGGTGGATCGTCTTGACAGTGTAGACGGTTTCGTACGGTGATTATTGCTCGTAAGTGAACATGACGAATACAGCTAATTATTGAACTTAATATCAAACAAATGATAAACAAAAACAAAATAACATCGTGAATTTCCCGTCGACATTATTACAGTGGGAGTCTAACTTAACTAAATACGTTCACTTATCACTAGACAGACTTAAGATAGATTTTCAAAGGTTAATTTAGTGCTGTAACTGGTGATTAAGTGAACGTGTCTAGTTAAGTTAAACTAATTCAGCTGACAAATTCACGAGTTTTTTATTGTAGGAATCTTTGTAAATCGTTGACTAGTAATGCGTCTCAGTGTTCTGTCTGTGGGCGGCCGCCCTCAGAAGCCTACCCTCATTCTCAGCATCATCTCTGGGCAGCGCCGGAGCACCATAGTCGATATTCCCACGCGTATTATTTATCGGTATACGATGGAAAATTAGGGATAATAGCGCCTTGTTTTTGTGCCCTGGCCCGTGATGCCGGAGCGGCCGGTGCTGAACTTGAGCGGAAAAATCTTCGAAATCTGGCGAACATCTCCATCCTTTTCAGAATGTTTTACCTGTTTTAAGTGATTTTTAACGATTTATAAGACAATTGTACCCAAAAAGATATATTTTGGCTTATTATATAAATATATATTCTTACCGAATATGGATTGGTTTCAGTGAAGTGTAGCTCGTTTACGACATAACCTCAGCGATTCATATTGCGAGAGCTGGCAACAATATGCAACACTCGATTACCAGCTACGAATTTAGCTGATTATTTTTGCTGTTTTTTATTTATTTTTTTTATTTTGCGTTATATTTTCTACTACTGATTGTGTGGTTCATATACGTGTTTAATTAGACTGTGTTTGTGTGTATGAAAGCGGGGCTGTGTGATTTAAGGTGTGGTGGTAGATGAGGGTAGTGGTGGAGGGCAGGTGTGTTGGTGGTTAGTGGTGAGGGAAGTGGTGAGAGCGGCGTGGTGTACCCTGGATGACTACTTACTGTCCCGCTGTGGGCCCCTCCATCACTACCACTACTACTACTACGACTACCACGAGCACTACCATTACTAATTCTACTACTGCCACTAACTACTACCATTACTACTACTGGCTATTGGGGGAGGCTGGAGGCCATTTAAAAAAATACTACTACTACTACTACTATTATTATTGCTACTTCTATTACTACTACTGCTGGCATTACTTATAGTACTATAACCACCACTATCACCATCACCACTACCAGTACTACTACCACCTCCACCATCATCACCACCACTACCAGTACTACTACCACCTCCACCATCAACACCACCACTACCAGTACTACTACCACCTCCACCATCATCACCACCACTACCAGTACTACTACCACCTCCACCATCATCACCACCACTACCAGTACTACTACCACCTCCACCATCATCACCACCACTACCAGTACTACTACCACCTCCACCATCATCATCACTACATTTCCCGTGTTTTTTATCGTTTTTTTGTGGGCGAGACCTTGTGTGCAGGACAACGCGGGCGTGTCTGCCGTGGCCCTGTGATGACTATGACACAAATCATGCAGCCATGCTAGTTTTTAGAACGATTTGTTGAGTAATACGGAGTAAGGCTTCCGTTGGGCGTGACAGACAGTGTTGACAAAGTACCACGAACGGAACCGCTAAATCGTTTATTTTTTACCCAATACTTATTAATCAAACCTGACTTACTGAAGTTAGACTGAATAATCGTTGGTTAGGTTTAGATTTAGTTTAAGAGGTTTGTGTCATCTGATTTAAAGACTAGTGACATTTGTGGTATATATTTTTTAAGCGAGATCCACTTCATAATAATTCTATATTTTGAAACAATGACCCTAATCAAGGATCCCGTAGTGTAAGCTAAATTTAATTTTCATTTTTTATAACCTGATATGTAAGTTAACTATCTTTTGGTTTAGACTTTAGATGCAAATTAACCGGAGACGTTTCAGGAGACTGCAGGTAGAAGGTTGGGAGGATAAGACACAACCCGGGGGACTAAAAAATATTATTGCCGCCGCGTCTCCGCCGTCTGACCTGTGCGGGAGGAGTCGGATTCCAGCTGACAAAATTAACCCATCTGTTTATCTTTTCTCTCTCCCTCCGTTCCCTCTTTTGCACATTGGTGCATTTAGGAAGTCACAAACTTTGTTAAAGGAAAGAATGACAGAATAATGGGCTGAAATAGTAAATAAAAATTAAATGAGTAAATTAATTAGGAGTCAGGCTGGTTCATGTTGACGCCATAAAAATACTCCGCTGTAAACATTCCCAATTTCACTGGAGAAAAATCTCGTTGGTCAGGTTTAATTTTAGCTCTTAATAACTTGTTAGATAAGCTAGGATATTGTCCGATAGTAATAATAATAATAAAATAATAATAATAATAATAATAATAGACAGTAAGACCCATCAAACACGCCCGGTAGATCCAATTAATTGTTTATACCGTAACTATTAAAGTCGCAATTATCGCAACGAGAGTAGACCCGGCTGAGTGCTAACATTAACCTTCTTCACGCCATAGTTCTTGCTGAGTCAGCTTAAGTTAGCAGTTGTCGCTAAAGGTCACTACAGGCATGTCCATGTCAGCAAACCTTGCCACATATTTTTCAGACTCGGCAGGTGTGTGTATCTTTAGCTCTCAGCCCTAAAAGGTGTGTATATAACTATCACCCCAGCATGTGTGTACAGGTGTGTATCTTTAACCGTCATCCCCAGCAGGTGTGTACAGGTGTGTGTATCTTTAACCGTCAGCCCTAGCAGGTGTGTATCTATAACTGTCAGTTCCAGCAGGTGTGTACAGGTGTGTATATATAACTGTCAGCCCCGCAGGTGTGTCGCTAAATATCAACATACCTGTGGCCTGTAGCAGGTAATGGCGCCGGCCTCGGGGTGTACCAGTCACTCAGTCACTAACCTTCGACGAGGCATTTAGTGAAACCATTACAGGCACACCGCTTGTCTGTCACGGAGGCTTCAGGGCCGGGGGAGGGTAAGCTTCCGGAACCCTCACTGGCCCTGGGGTGGAGGAAACCTGTTATCAACACATTAAAGGTTTTGATATTTTATTTTTAATTCCTTTGGGGTCGATGGCTTAAGTTTTTTATGGACGATGTTTTAACCTCTTTGAATACGGTGGTTTAACCCCTTTGAGTACGATGGTTTAACTCCTTTGAGTACGATGGTTTAACTCCTTTGAGTACGATGGTTTAACCCCTTTGAGTACGATGGTTTAACTCCTTTGAGTACGATGGTTTAACTCCTTTGAATACGATGGTTTAACCCCTTTGAGTACGATGGTTTAACCCCTTTGAGTACGATGGTTTAACCCCTTTGAGTACGATGGTTTAACCCCTTTGAATACGATGGTTTAACCCCTTTGAGTACGATGGTTTAACTCCTTTGAGTACGATGGTTTAACCCCTTTGAGTACGATGGTTTAACCCCTTTGAGTACGATGGTTTAACCCCTTTGAGTACGATGGTTTAACCCCTTTGAGGTTTAGATTAGGATAAACTAAGGTTCACTTAGCTGTGGCTTGGGGATTTATCTTATAGCTGGCGGTAGAAGATAAGAGTCAAGAGGCTAATAGCTGTGGCTGGGGGGCGAGACACCTCACTACAGGAAATTCCAAAGGGCGGAGTTCTTAGCTGGTGGGAGAATACAGTGATGCAAGTCTCTCTTACACCAAAAAAAAAATAAAAAAAACGTAAAATAAGTGTTCGTGATACTATTCTTTCTTCCGCAAATAATACAACAGTGATGCAGTCTATTGTATTTAATATATCACACGTGTGGTAATTCATACAATAAGGTACAAGAGAGAGGCGCGGGGTTATGAAAATATGGAGCGCAACCTTACAGCCTAGTTCGTTCTGTCTGACATATATAAACATATAAATTCTTTATTTACCGAGAAAAGTGAAGAGTTTTGACAACGACAATAATAATAATAATAATAATAAAATGTAGGGTCTTTTATCATTTATAAATAAGTCGCTGATACCATTTTGTTTCTCGCCTTTTCTGAGTTACCAGTAAGTAAATATGATCCAAGATAATTAAGGACTTCGATTCCAATTATAAGTTACTTAATAATGTCCAATATATAATAATTTTTTATTTTAGTAATTACGACTCCAAATGCTTGTCTATTTCACAATTAAGCATTATCATAACACCAGTTCAAACATTCTTAGGTGATCACGTGAGTCACTGACCTATAGCGGACACCACAAGACTCAAGGGTTGGTAGAAGTAATATATATATTAACTGTTGATGGTGTGACGTGTTGTGGCTGTGGTTCCTGGTGACTCAACCAACATTATCATGACTCCAGGATTTTGATGACATTGGCGGAGGTAACTTGTGGGATTAACTTGGTTGGTCACCTTGTATGTATGTATGTATGTATGTAATAATAATAATAATAATAATAATAAACGGTTTAATATGTATGTATATATGCGCTTGAATATATAGCTAGCAGGGAGAGCTGGGCCACCACACCCTCACAGAGCTAGGAGAGCGGAAACGTGTTGGCTAAGATACTGCTGGGAGAGGAATGCAGCCTCACCCTCGGACGTGCTCAGGATGCCGTGCCCTGAGGATGATGTGTCAGAGTAGTACTTGAAGGCGACCCTCGGCCTTCTCACACACCAGGTACGAACGTGTGTTATCTCCACAGTGCCTTAAACAGCCTAGGGGACCCACTTTCACTTTTTTCAACTTGGTAACTGAGCTAAGATGAACTGGTTTCTCTGTAGTGATTGTAATGCAGTCTGCGAGTCACAGGCTGTTATTCACTACTGACAGTCAGCACCTCATTTGCATACTGGATGACTTGCTGTTAATTCAAAACATCTTGTTGGTATGTTTCCGGTCTGCCTGTAGCGGCCATTAACTCCACCATTCTACCTAGGTTAAGTTAGGGTAGATTAGGTTAAAGTATCTTAGGTTAGATTATGTTAAGGTATGTTAGATTAGGTTAAGTTATCGTTGGGTTAGATTAGGCTATCGTTAGGTTAGGTTAGGTTGGGTTAGGTTAGGTTAGCGTCAGAGAGGTTACTCGTCAGGTGAGAGAAACTGGGGGGACTAATGTTCAGGTGATCCAAAGAAGATAGTGTGTAAGTAAACAGGTTCCTGCCTGGAGTAGCCCCGAGTACTGTGAGTCTGTGTAGAGTCTCAGTCACTGTACCTCTGACCCAGTGACTATCCCATCAACATGACCACCTCTCCTCCCCCTTCCTTCCCTCCCTCCTTCCCACACTCCCTTCACTCATTCCTCCCCTCCCACACTTCTTTCACTCATTCCTTCCCTCCCACACTTCCCTCACTCCTTCCCTCCCTCCTTCCTTCCCTCCCACACTTCCTTCACTCATTCCTTCCCTCCCACACTTCCCTACCCCCACACTTCCTTCACTCATTCCTTCCCTCCCTCCTTCCTTCCCTCCCACACTTCCTTCACTCATTCCTTCCCTCCCACACTTCCCTACCCCCACACTTCCTTCACTCATTCCTTCCCTCCCTCCTTCCTTCCCTCCCACACTTCCTTCACTCATTCCTTCTCTCCCACACTTTCCTCACTCCTTCCCTCCCTCCTTTCTTCCCTCCCACACTTCCTTCACTCATTCCTTCTCTCCCACACTTTCCTCACTCCTTCCCTCCCTCCTTCCTTCCCTCCCACACTTCCTTCACTCCTTCCTTCTCTCCCACACTTCCCTCACTCCTTCCCTCCCTCCTTCCTTCCCTCCCTCCTTCCTTCCCCTCCTCTCCGTCCTACACTGCCGCTCTCTCCCTATCCCCCAACAAGGTGATTGACTGCTAGCTAGGGTCAGTCTCCACACTGGCAAGATTACCTTCATCTTTTTCCTTTTATCCTTCTCAAAGATGTCAACCTGATGCTTCTGGTGTTTATTTACGGAGTCTCATCACCTGAAGATTAGGCACCCAGGCTCATATCACCTGTACATTAACCACCCTAATGCTAACCTATCCTAACCTAACCTAACCTAAACTAACCTAACCTAACTTAACCTAAACCTAACCTAAACCTAACCTAACCTAACCTAACCTAAACCTAACCTAACCTAACCTAACCTAACCTAACCTAACCTAAACTAACCTAACTTAACC
The DNA here is from genome assembly GCA_958450375.1 of Homarus gammarus. NCBI lineage: Eukaryota > Metazoa > Arthropoda > Malacostraca > Decapoda > Nephropidae > Homarus > Homarus gammarus. The sequence continues at coordinate 221,938 of CAUDMG010000136.1, forward strand.
TAAACCTAACCTAACCTAACCTAAACTAACCTAACCTAACTTAACCTAAACCTAACCTAACCTAACCTAACCTAACCTAGTCTATTCTTCAGGATTTATTTACATCTGTTAACAGTATAGAGACAACACAACAAGCAATTACTATCTAGTTATTCAACAGGTCGTCAATCAGAGAGAGAGAGAGAGAGAGAGAGAGAGAGAGAGAGAGATCATCTTAATCATGGTCAGGTGAAGGAGAGATGAACAGGTGAGGCAGGTGACATGATGCGTGACTGAGGTGAAAGTGAGGTGTTCCTTTGAGCTGGTGAGGTAGTAGGAGAGGTGAGGGACGTGGGAGAGAGGTGCAGGGGGCTTGGGAGGGACGTGGGAGAGAGGTGCAGGGGGCTTGGGAGGGACGTGGGAGAGTGGTGCAGGGGGCTTGGGAGGGACGTGGGAGAGTGGTGATGGGATGGAAGAGATTTAGAAGTGGATGAGGATGTAGTGGAAGGGATTTACATGGGACGAAGGAAGAGGTGTTGGATAGGAAGGGAAAGAAAGAAAGAGAAGAGGACGGATGGTGAGGATAGAGGGGCTGTCACGCTCCATAATGATTATTGAATTATTTCCTCGTGTTCTCGTCTTGTCTCTTTTATAACTTTATTAACCTTTTCTCGTCCAATTATCGTGATCCAATTAATTACCTATTTATTTATTCATTTGTATGTGAGAGAGAGGTCATTCGTCAGCACAACCATGACCTTCCTCTCTGGGCCATTATAGAGGAGTAGGGTGATGACCACACCTCGAGGGAATCATTATTAAGGGTCTCTGGCGTACACACACACTCACACACTCACACACACACACACTCACACACACACCTCCCAACTTACTCATTAATTAACCCTCTCGCAGAAACCTACCCACCACCCCCACACGCAATTACTGTATCAACAACATAGGTCATTAACAGAAGTACAATTGGCTGGAGGTTATTAATCACCATCGCCAGTGGCCAGGTGACCTCTCATACCTCATCAGAGTTTGTGAGGGGAATCGAATCGATAAGTATATAAGCGGTGGGAACCAGTGCACTGCCGCCACCCTCTCAAGGCCTGCCGGTCGGATTCCTAAACGTTCGTGAGTTATAGATCGTCTTAATTTGGTGCTACAAGAACAGCTCTAAGTGGGTCAGTTGAGCTCCGACACAGAGGTTGTGGACAAAATGACGTGGAGGTTTGGTCAAGATGAGGATGTGCTGAGATGGGGTATATTTATTTATTTTCTTAAGGGATTGGGGCAGATTTTGTTGGTTCATGTCACCTAGAAAAGAAAGGGACTGTCGCGGTACTGATCGAGGTATTTTATCTAACACTAGCCATCTTGTAGTGGTTAATATCTAAGCGTGTTTCTTGTTCCACCTGGGAGAAACATGATCCAGATTACCGAGGCCCCCACCGCCCGCCAGGCCGAGTGTCACGAACGTCAACAAAGCGTTTGTTTATCAACATTACACTGGTTCATGACCACCACAGGGTCTCGGTGCCCTTTACTTCATGCTGTTTAAACATTTTCTTGATACTTCGCCACTTAATGTTTCGTAAAATATAAACTTCTTTTACGAGATACTAAGACGCGTGAAATATAATTAATTACTTTTACTAGATGCAATAGAGTGTAAAATATAATCTACTTTTACCAGAGTTCGAAAGTGACACCGTTTACTCTTCCGCATACTTGATCATCATAGGAAAAACAATAACAAAGGCAGAAATATTAGCGTCATTTACAGTGTTGAAATGCCAAACCTTTCAAGCGGTGACGGTGTAAAAACTGTCAACTATGAAGCAACTCGAGGCCTTTGAGGTTACCCTGGGGGGGAGGAGGTGAAGGAATGGTGAGAATGGAGGGAAGGGAGATGAAAGAAGGATGGGGAGAAGGGAAGGTGGGAAGGGGGTGTGATGGAATGGAAGTGGAAGGAATGGAAAGGAAGAGAAGGAAGGGAAAGGATATTAAAGATAGGGAATGAAGTGGAGGGAAGGGACGTAGATAAGGGATAGAAGGGACGTAGATGAGGGAAGGAAGGGAGGTAGATGAGGGAGGGAAGGGAGGTAGATGAGGGAGGGAAGGGAGGTAAATAAAGTAGGAAAGGGAGGGCGGAGCACCTTGTAAGGACATCGACAAGTAAACAACACTAGCTAAGGTGTGTGGTGGGACAGGGCCGCCCGCCACTGTCCTTTACCCCACTGTGTTGTCAGGACTGGTCAAAAGTCTCTGGACAGTACGAACGAGACAATATTCCTAAGGAGGGAGGTTAATGAAATAAAGGAGAGAAGGAAGGAAGGATTGGGGGGAGGTATTGAAGGAGGAAGTGAGAGTGATCGAATGAAAGGAGAGAGAGAGAGAGAGAGAGAGAGAGAGAGAGAGAGAGAGATTTCTATTAATTTCTTCGTCGTGTGGTCATGGTTACAGCCTCCCCCCCTGACCCCTACCCGCCCCCCTCCCCCCCTGACCCCTACCCGCCCCCCTCCCCCCTCCCCCCCTCCCCCCTACCCCCCCTCCATCCCCCCCCCCCCCAAGGTAACGATGAGACAACAAGGCCAGGTTTAAGTGTCTCCCTCCAACACTATTGACGATCATTTATTGCTCACTGATGTACTTAACAACTCCATATATTGCTCACTGACGCAGTTTTGAAGATAATTCATTGCTCCAAGTGATTTTAATGGCTCAATGACGCAGTTTTGAAGATAATTTGTTGCTCCAGGTGATTTTAATGGCTCAATGACGCAGTTTTGAAGATAATATATTGCTCCAAGTAATTTTAATGGCTCAGTGACGCAGTTTTGAAGATAATATATTGCTCCAAGTAATTTTAATGGCTCAGTGACGCAGTTTTGAAGATAATCTATTTCTCCATGTGATTTTAATGGCTCAGTGACGCAGCTTTATACATATAATGAGTCGTCACTAGACCTCCGCCACGTCACTTGGTCTACATAAACTGATGTTGGGTCTTTTTTGTCTCTCATCTCGTGAACTGTGTCAGGTGTGCCGCCAAAGTGTCAGGTGTGTCAGGTGTGGCAAGTGTCAGGTTATAAGAGTGTCTCAGTAGTGGCCCTTAAATGGGGATTGGGGTCTATCAGGACTGGGGCCTATCAGGACTGGGGTCTATCAGGACTGGGGTCTATCAGGACTGGGGCCTATCAGGACTGGGGCCTATCAGGACTGGGGTCTATCAGGACTGGGGCCTATCAGGACTGGGGCCTATCAGGACTGGGGTATATCAGGACTGGGGCCTATCAGGGCTGGGGTCTATCAGGACTGGGGCCTATCAGGACTGAGGCCTATCAGGACTGGGGTCTATCAGGACTGGGGCCTATCAGGACTGGGGTCTATCAGGACTGGGGCCTATTTGACCTGTGGACGGAATATCTGGGGTGCGGAGTGTAGAGGCGATGTGCTTAAGGTCACGTGGGTGGAGAAAGTGGTGTGTGGGGGTGGTAGTGGGTGGTAGAGAGGTGGTAGTGGGTGGTGGTGGGTGGTAGTGGGTGGTAGAGAGGTGGTAGTGGGTGGTAGAGGGGTGGTAGTGGGTGGTAGAGAGGTGGTAGAGGGGTGGTGGTGGGTGGTAGAGAGGTGGTAGTGGGTGGTAGAGTGGTGGTAGTGGGTGGTAGAGGGGTGGTGGTGGGTGGTAGAGTGGTGGTAGTGGGTGGTAGAGGGGTGGTAGAGTGGTGGTAGTGGGTGGTGGTGGGTGGTAGAGGGTGGTAGTGGGTGGTAGAGTGGTGGTAGTGGGTGGTAGAGGGTGGTAGTGGGTGGTGGTGGGTGGTAGTGGGTGGTAGAGATGTGGTGATAGGGGTAGTGTTGGTGATTGTGTTGGTTGGTAGTGGTAGTGACGATGATAGTGGTTGCAAGTGGTGGTAGTAGCGATGATAGTGGTTGTAGGTGGTGGTAGTGGTTGCAAGTGGTGATAGTAGCGATGATAGTGGCTACAGGTGGTGGTAGTGGTTTTAGGTGGTGGTAGTGGTTGCAAGTGATGGTAGTAGCGATGATAGTGGCTGCAGATGGTGGTGGTTGTGGTTAGACAGGTGGTGGTAGCGGTAGGGAGGTAGTACAAGTAGGAGTGTTACGTCACCTGCGCCGGTAGTAAAGTTAATTTCTGGTGACCTGACTGCCCGCGGCCACACTGACGGAGAGACGGAAGTGAGAGGGAGCGAGAAGGAAGGAGAGGGAAGTAAGAGGGAGCGAGAAGGAAGGAGAGGGAAGTAAGAGGGAAGTATGAGGAGAAATGAGAGGGAAGTGAGAGAGGATGAGAGGGAAATGAGAGAGGATGAAAGGGAATAAGAGGAAAGTGAAAGGGAATGGGAGGGAAGTGAGAAGGAATAAGATGGAAGTGAGAGAAGTTGAAAGGGAATAAGAGGGAATTATAGAAAGGAAGGAAGGAAGGGGGGTAGAAGGAAGGAAAGACATAATGGAGAGAGGGGAAGGAGGAGGATGGAGGAGGATGGAGGAGGAGGGTTTTCGCGAGAGGATGAGAGGAAGGGAGGGGACAGGTAGGGCAGGTAGGCAGGGAGGGGCAGGTAGGCAGGGAGGGGGCAGGTAGGGAGGGAGGGAGGGGCTGCAATACTATTATTAATCTCGGTTAGTCTCCCTTATTAAACTTAATGATGGAGATACGAACGCTGTTACACCATCCTGACGTCGACTGCTACCACCACTCAGCCATTTGTTCACTTGATAAAAAGAAGAAGAAAAAATACCACCAAATCCTATTATAAAAGAAATATCGTTTGTAAAGGATGATCCAAAAGTCACTGTGCACCTGTGATAATTACCTATATTTATTTTTTTCTTAAACCTACATTATTATTTACTTATATTAATTACTGGAAATATTATCTATTTCCATTATTTACTCTGACCATTTTCATTATTTACTGTGAGGAGAACAAGGTGTATAACAATGTAGGTATAACAAAGAACAGTTATATTGTTCATTATTGGTGGTGCACAGAGACTTTTGGATCACCTTGTGTGTGTTTACTTGAGAACATTCACATTAACTTTTCGTCAACATGGAAATAAAAATGGACAATACAAGTTAAAACAATTGTGTTAAGAGAATTGTTTGTTACTGCGTTTTAATTTCTCTGTTTGTCTCTCACTCTCTCTCTTTCTCTCTGTCTGTCTGTTTCTTTCTCTCTGTCTGTCTGTTCTCTCTTTATCTCTCTCTCTCTCTGTCTCTCTCTCTCTCTCTCTCGTCGTGGTAAGTTACTCACCAGTGGGTCAAGTATTACAGGTAAATGTGTGTATCTGTGATGAATAAAAACAAACTATCAGAGGGAGAGAGAGTCGAGGTCACCTGGACAACCCCGAGAGAGAGAGAGAGAGAGAGAGAGAGAGAGAGAGAGTCGAGGTCACCTGGACAACCCCGAGAGAGAGAGAGAGAGAGAGAGAGAGAGAGAGAGAGAGTCGAGGTCACCTGGACAACCCCGAGAGAGAGAGAGAGAGAGAGAGAGAGAGAGAGAGAGAGAGAGAGAGAGAGAGAGTCGAGGTCACCTGGACAACCCCGAGAGAGAGAGAGAGAGAGAGAGAGAGAGAGAGAGAGAGTCGAGGTCACCTGGACAACCCCGAGAGAGAGAGAGAGAGAGAGAGAGAGAGAGAGAGAGAGAGTCGAGGTCACCTGGACAACCCCGAGAGAGAGAGAGAGAGAGAGAGAGAGAGAGAGAGAGAGAGTCGAGGTCACCTGGACAACCCCGAGAGAGAGAGAGAGAGAGAGAGAGAGAGAGTCGAGGTCACCTGGACAACCCCGAGAGAGAGAGAGAGAGAGAGAGAGAGAGAGAGAGTCGAGGTCACCTGGACAACCCCGAGAGAGAGAGAGAGAGAGAGAGAGAGAGAGAGAGAGAGTCGAGGTCACCTGGACAACCCCGAGAGAGAGAGAGAGAGAGAGAGAGAGAGAGAGAGAGAGAGAGAGAGAGTCGAGGTCACCTGGACAACCCCGAGAGAGAGAGAGAGAGAGAGAGAGAGAGAGAGAGAGAGAGAGAGAGAGAGAGTCGAGGTCACCTGGACAACCCCGAGAGAGAGAGAGAGAGAGAGAGAGAGAGAGAGAGAGAGAGAGAGAGTCGAGGTCACCTGGACAACCCCGAGAGAGAGAGAGAGAGAGAGAGAGAGAGAGTCGAGGTCACCTGGACAACCCCGAGAGAGAGAGAGAGAGAGAGAGAGAGAGAGAGAGAGAGAGTCGAGGTCACCTGGACAACCCCGAGAGAGAGAGAGAGAGAGAGAGAGAGAGTCGAGGTCACCTGGACAACCCCGAGAGAGAGAGAGAGAGAGAGAGAGAGAGAGAGAGAGAGAGAGAGAGAGATTTTATTTTCCTCTCACTCCAAGATCCATAAACCTAACTTACCTGTGACTGTTTCATCCTGTCTGTCTGTCTGTCTGTCTGTCTGTCTGTCTCTATCCGTCCAAGGAAGAGAGGAAATAATAATAATTGGTATCCTCATTTCTACTGTCACCTCCTGGTAGTGTCCGTCACCCACAAGGCACTTTCTCGTCTTGGTCGTGTTCCACCTAGATATGTTATGCTGTGTGTGTTGTATGTGTTGTATCTTATGTGCTGTGTGTGTTGTATCTCATGTGTTGTACCCAGTATGCAGTGTGTAATGTGTTTCATGTGTGTTGTGTAGTTGGGTCTAGTGTGTTGTGAGACGTGTCTGCGTCAGGATGTTGTGCTGTCAGGTAACACCACACAATGTTCCGACTTTTTTTGTAGAGAAAGGAAGGTGAAAGAAGATTAGAGGTGGGGAAGGAAGTTATAGTTCGGTAATTGAAGAAATTTAGGAGGAGGTAAGAGAGGGCGGGCTGACTAAGCTAATAGTGTGTTAGGGTTGTGTCATGGGTTAGTTATTGTCTGCCGGTACAGGCACTAGACAGCCTACCCTGTTCCATATATGGGTGTTTTAAGGGCCTTATTTCATATTCCGCCGACCCTACTGGCGGATGCTGGTCTAGGGAGGTTGTCTATTGCCTGGCCGTATAGATCGGGGGTGGTAATGGACCTTTTGAGATTTGGTGACTTTTTGGGAACCGTGTATGGTTGTTGTCGTTATCTGGTGGGAGTCTTTGAAGGAGTTCTTGCTATGATCGTTCTATCTTTTGCCAAACTCTACTGGCCAGGGTGTGCAGCTGCTGGTTGATGGGTTTTATTCTCAGGTCTCTATGTTCCTACTGCTGCTTCCTTCGTCACCACACACACACACACACCTGTACTGTATAATATTTCTCAATACACCTACTAATTCTAAGCACTATACTCTTTAATCTAAGTTCACTTGACTCATAGTACCCAAACCACTTATGAATCGTGTGTGTGTCTGACGCCGTGAAGTTAACCTAAGGTGTCCCCTTACCTGAGGCGGTAGAGCAAGGTAATGAGTGTATTAACAAGTTTTTCCTTATATAAATACCTGTTAGTATTTGTGTGCTGTGAGACGAGGCAGCAAGACACCACAGCTGACTGACTGGACTGATGTGTGAGGCTGTTATGGTGATTGCTAATGTTGTTGTTGTTATGATTATGGTCCTCTAGCTGTTGTTGTTGTTAGTGTTTGTATTTTTGTTTTTATTCGTATTATTTTTTGCTTTCTGTTATTATTGTTATTATTATTACATGAACACACTAGGCAGAGAGAGAGAGAGAGAGAGAGAGAGAGAGAGAGAGAGAGAGAGAGAGAGAGAGAGAGAGAGAGAGACCTCGACCTGTATATCAGAATTTCAACAACACTCGACTCCAGGACTATAAATGTTCACAGGTACCGAACACCCTTGTAAACATCGCTTACCCAACCATGTACGTGTGTGTGTGTGTGTGTGTGTGTGTGTGTGTGTGTGTGTGTGTGTGTGTCAGTCTGTGTTTACCTCTTAATCTGAGGTAAACTTCCTCCTCTTTATATTCCTCCTCCTCCTCCTCTTCCTTCCCATTACCCCTTCTCTCTCCCCTTCCTCCTTCTCTCTCCCCTTCCTCCCTCTCCTCCCCCTACCCTCTCTCCCCCTCCTCCCCCTCTACCCTTGGCGGGGCAAGACAGGACGTAGAGCAGGTTGTCGTGATGCATTTTCCCCCTCCCCTCTCAAGTACCCCTCCCTCACCCACTATCACTTCCCCCTCATCCCCCCCACTCCCTTCATCCCACACTACACACACTCTCTCTCTCTCTCTCTCTCTCTCTCTCTCTCTCTCTCTCTCTCTCTCTCTCTCTCTCTCTCTCTCTCTCTCTCTCTCTCCCCCCCTCTCTCTCTCTCTCCCCCTCTCTCTCTCTCTCCTCCACCACTTCTCCTCCAATTCGTCTCTCACCCCCTTAATCCCTCACCTCCTCCTCCTTCATTCGTTTCTTCCTCCTCCATTCTTCTCCCCTTTTTCGCTCGGTCTTCCTTGTCTTTGCTCCTTCTTCCTCGTCCTTCTCTCTTCCTCCTTCTTTATTTCCTTTTTCTCCTCTCATCTTCCTGCTCTATCTCCATCCTTCATCCCTCCTCCTACCCCACCCCTACCCCACCACTACTCCACCACTACTCCACCACTACTCCACCACTACCCCACCACTACCCCACCACTACTCCACCACTACTCCACACTACTCCACCACTACCCCACCACTACCCCACCACTACTCCACCACTACTCCACCACTACTCCACCACTACCCCACCACTACTCCACCACTACTCCACACTACTCCACCACTACCCCACCACTACCCCACCACTACCCCACCACTACTCCACCACTACCCCACCATACTCTTTGTAAGCACGAGTCTTGATGGGAACTGATCTGTTAGGTGAAGAGGAGGAGGAGGAGGAGGAAGAGGAGGAGAAGGAGGAAGAAGAAGAAGAGGAGAAGGAGGAAGAAGAAGAAGAGGAGAAGGAGGAAGAAGAAGAAGAGGAGGAGGAGGAGGAGGAAGAGGAGAAGAAGGAGGAAGAAGAAGAAGAGGAGAAGGAGGAAGAAGAAGAAGAGGAGGAGGAGGAGGAGGAAGAGGAGGAGAAGGAGGAAGAAGAAGAAGAGGAGGAGGAGGAGGAGGGGGAAGAGGAGGAGAAGTAGGAAGAAGAAGAAGAAGAAGAGGAGGAGGAGGAGGAGGAGGAGGAAGAGGAGGAGAAGGAGGAAGAAGAAGAAGAGGAGGAGGATGAAGAAGAAGAAGAGGAGGAGGAGGAGCTAGGAGTCTGAGAGCGAGAGAGTGATAAATAATCAAACGAGACCAATAAGGACAGACAGGTCAAAAAATCCCGAAAGTCTGACCTGTTCATTGTTCTCCTGACAACTAGCGGAACAATGAACAACTTGGCCCGTGTAAACAGTGCGGCTGTTCTCACGGTGAACTGGACCACGTGTGAACTCTTCTGAACACTTGAGTACATTGAACACTTGAGTACATTGAACACTTGAGTACATTGAACACTAAGGAAAGTGTGTCAATAATATTTCCTGTTTGACATTTATAAGAGCAGAGGAAGGAATGACCTATCAGAGGAGGAGGAGGAATAATAGGCATTGGTGTGAACATTTATGAAACAGCAGAAGCAGTAGATAACAGGAAGAGGGCGTCAGCAGGAGCAGAGGTAGTAGAGGCAGCAGAGGTAGTGGAGGCAGCAGAGGTAGTGGAGGCAGCAGAGGTAGTAGAGGCAGCAGAGGTAGTAGAGGCAGCAGAGGTAGTGGAGGTAGTAGAGGCAGCAGAGGTAGTGGAGGCAGCAGAGGTAGTGGAGGCAGCAGAGGTAGTGGAGGCAGCAGAGGTAGTTGAGGCAGCAGAGGTAGTAGAGGCAGCAGAGGTAGTGGAGGCAGCAGAGGTAGTAGAGGCAGCAGAGGTAGTGAGGCAGCAGAGGTAGTGGAGGTAGTAGAGGCAGCAGAGGTAGTGAGGCAGCAGGAGGAGGTAGTAGAGGCAGCAGAGGTAGTGTGAGGCAGCAGAGGTAGTGAGGCAGCAGGAGGTAGTAGAGGCAGCAGAGGTAGTAGAGGCAGCAGAGGTAGTTGAGGCAGCAGAGGTAGTGGAGGCAGCAGAGGTAGTAGAGGCAGCAGAGGTAGTGGAGGCAGCAGAGGTAGTAGAGGCAGCAGAGGTAGTAGAGGCAGCAGAGGAGGTAGTTGAGGCAGCAGAGGTAGTTGAGGCAGCAGAGGTAGTTGAGGCAGCAGAGGTAGTGGAGGCAGCAGAGGTAGTAGAGGCAGCAGAGGTAGTAGAGGCAGCAGAGGAGGTAGGTGAGGCAGCAGAGGTAGTGAGGCAGCAGAGGTAGTGAGGCAGCAGAGGTAGTGAGGCAGCAGAGGTAGTGAGGCAGCAGAGGTAGTGAGGCAGCAGAGGAGTAGGTGAGGCAGTAGAGGTAGTAGAGGCAGCAGAGGTAGTGAGGCAGCAGAGGTAGTAGAGGCAGCAGAGGTAGGTAGAGGCAGCAGGAGGAGGTAGTGAGGCAGCAGAGGTAGTGAGGCAGCAGGAGGAGGTAGGTGAGGCAGCAGAGGTAGTGAGGCAGCAGAGGTAGTGAGGCAGCAGAGGTAGTGGAGGCAGCAGGAGGAGGTAGGTGAGGCAGCAGAGGTAGTGAGGCAGCAGAGGTAGTGAGCAGCAGGTAGTGAGGCAGCAGAGGTAGTGAGGCAGCAGAGGTAGTGAGGCAGCAGAGGTAGTGAGGTAGTGAGGCAGAGAGGTAGTGAGGCAGCAGAGGTAGTGAGGCAGCAGGAGGAGGAGGTAGTGGAGGCAGCAGAGGTAGTGAGGCAGCAGAGGTAGTGAGGCAGCACAGGTAGTAGAGGCAGCAGAGGTAGTAGAGGCAGCAGAGGTAGGTGAGGCAGCAGAGGTAGTGAGGCAGCAGAGGTAGTGAGGCAGCAGAGGTAGTAGGTGAGCAGCAGAGAGGTAGGTGAGGCAGCAGAGGTAGTGGAGGCAGCAGAGGTAGTGGAGGCAGCAGAGGTAGTGGAGGCAGCAGAGGTAGTAGAGGCAGCAGAGGTAGTAGAGGCAGCAGAGGTAGTAGAGGCAGCAGAGGTAGTAGAGGCAGCAGAGGTAGTGGAGGCAGCAGAGGTAGTGGAGGCAGCAGAGGTAGTAGAGGCAGCAGAGGTAGTAGAGGCAGCAGAGGTAGTAGAGGCAGCAGAGGTAGTGGAGGCAGCAGAGGTAGTAGAGGCAGCAGAGGTAGTAGAGGCAGCAGAGGTAGTGGAGGCAGCAGAGGTAGTAGAGGCAGCAGAGGTAGTAGAGGCAGCAGAGGTAGTGGAGGCAGCAGAGGTAGTGGAGGCAGCAGAGGTAGTAGAGGCAGCAGAGGTAGTAGAGGCAGCAGAGGTAGTGGAGGCAGCAGAGGTAGTAGAGGCAGCAGAGGTAGTAGAGGTAGTGGAGGCAGCAGAGGTAGTAGAGGCAGCAGAGGTAGTAGAGGCAGCAGAGGTAGTAGAGGCAGCAGAGGTAGTAGCAACTGCAGCAATACGGAGGAGGAGGAGGAGGAGGGGCAGGAGGAGCGGACAACACGCCGTCAGCAGGAATGTGACCTTGACAGCGAAAGCGGAAACGGGTTGAAGTGGCGCCGGCGTCCTCCTCTTCCTCGTCCCCCTGGCTAGGTCCTCCTCGTTCCCCTGACTAGGTCCTCCTTGTTCCCCTGGCTAGGTCCTCCTCGTCCCCCTAGCTAGGTCCTACTCGTCCTCTTGACTACGTCCTCCTCGTCCCCCTGACTAGGTCTTCCTCGTCCACCTGGCTAGGTCTTCCTAGTCCCCCTGACTAGGTCTTCCTCATCCCCTGACTAGGTCTTCCTCATCCCCTGGCTAAGTCTTCCTCGTATGTATGTATGTATGTATTCGTAAGTGTATGTTTTCTGGGACACTTAACATGAACAAAACAGCCCCTGGGTGGTTAAGGCTGAGGCGGGCGGACTGGTGACCTCTGACCCGTAGGGCATAGGGTCAAGGACAAAATCACCCGGGTCAGGTCTGGGGTCAACATCATCATTAACACCCTTGACAGGATACAGGCTGGATGTTACAGGACGCAGTTTACGGACTAGAAATTACAGGCTATAAGTGGAGGGATTAATGAGTCTACCTGGGGGATTAATGTTACTAGTGGAGGGATTAATGTTACTAGTGGAGGGATTAATGTTACTAGTGAAGGGATTAATGTTACTAGTGGAGGGATTAATGTTACTCGTGGAGGGATTAATGTTACTAGTGGAGGGATTAATGTTACTAGTGGAGGGATTAATGTTACTAGAGGAGGGATTAATGTTAGTAGTGGAGGGGTTAATGTTACTAGTGAAGGGATTAATGTTACTAGTGGAGGGATTAATGTTACTAGTGAAGGGATTAATGTTACTAGTGGAGGGATTAATGTTACTAGTGAAGGGATTAATGTTACTAGTGGAGGGATTAATGTTACTAGTGGAGGGATTAATGTTACTAGTGGAGGGATTAATGTTACTAGAGGAGGGATTAATGTTACTAGTGGAGGGATTAATGTTACTAGTGGAGGGATTAATGCTACTAGTGGAGGGATTAATGCTATTAGTGGAGGGATTAATGCTATTAGTGGAGGGATTAATGTTACTAGTGGAGGGATTAATGCTACTAGTGGAGGGATTAATGCTACTAGTGGAGGGATTAATGCTATTAGTGGAGGGATTAATGTTACTAGTGGAGGGATTAATGCTACTAGTGGAGGGATTAATGCTACTAGTGGAGGGATTAATGCTATTAGTGGAGGGATTAATGTTACTAGTGGAGGGATTAATGCTACTAGTGGAGGGATTAATGCTATTAGTGGAGGGATTAATGTTACTAGTGGAGGGATTAACCGTAAAGTTCAGATTACAGTTATGCGAGCTGTAGTTACAAACACAGCTTACAGGTTAGAGATACAGAGTAGGGGTTACAGGCTGAAAGTTACAGGATATAGAACACAAGCTACAGTTTTCCTCGCGAGGTTTTTGACTGAGCCATTTGATTCGTTACACACGCTCTGACGTCACGGGTCGTAAACAAATTATTCCAGCTCTCTCTTGGTTATGCCCTTATCCTTTTTGTAACTGGAGATATTCAGTGGATAATCGTTCTCTAAACTACAGATATCCTGTAATTTTTTTTGTAATGCAAACGTGACTTTTATCTGTTCGTATTACGATCCTGTAAAAAAAATCGGAAAAACAGTAATTGGCAACATCTTCCTGGGCGCTTCATGCACAGATATGCGGCCACAAGATTTTCATATCCAGGATGAACAAGGCCCATCTTCATTAAATAAGATAAACAAGAACAATAACCAAACATATCCAAGCAAATATAATAGTTTTATTATAATTGTTAATTTAATTACGGTTGAAATGAATAGAGAACGTAGCTTGAAGATTTAGAAAGGGACAATGGGGTTTAGATATAACGTATGTAAGGTACCTTTGTGTATCCTGGGAGAAAAATAGGCGTGGAGGGGAGGCGGGAAATCCTAAGGCCAGCGGCAGAATCAACGCAACTAAGGTAGTAGAGTGTAGCGTGCCTCCTTACGCCCTCCTTACTCTCTCACTCTCTCTCCTGCTCCCTCTCGCTTTCTCACACGCGGGGGGGAGGAAAGTGAGAGTCGGAGAAAGTGATGGGGAAGAGGGGGGATGGGAGAGAGTATGAATGAATTTGAGTGCTGGTAGAGTGAGGATGAGAGAGAAATGGGTAAGGATGTGATAAAATGAAAGTGTGGATAAGTGAAGGAGAGAGAAAGGGAGAGAGAGAAAGGGAGAGAGAGAGAAAGGGAGAGTGAGAGAAAGGGAGAGTGAGAGAAAGGGAGAGTGAGAAGAGCCTCTTAAGTTTGAGGTTTGAGCTCAGCGAGATTGGCCCGACCCGGTTCACAAGACAGCTGACCCGGTACACTAAGACAGCTGACCCGGTACACTAAGACAGCTGACCCGGTACACTAAGACAGCTGACCCGGTACACTAAGACAGCCGACCCGGTACACTAAGACAACTGACCCGGTACACTAAGACAGCTGACCCGGTACACTAAGACAGCTGACCCGGTACACTAAGACAGCTGACCCGGTACACTAAGACAGCTGACCCGGTACACTAAGACAACTGACCCGGTACACTAAGACAGCTGACCCGGTACACTAAGACAGCTGACCCGGTACACTAAGACAGCTGACCCGGTACACTAGGTCGTGGGGACTGTGAGTATAAGTGTACCGGTACAGAGAGCAATTTACCGGGAATCTAGTCTGCACAACCCTACCCCTCCCATTATCCTGGCCCACCTCCCCCTCCCCACTCCACCCCTCCCCCTTCCCACTCCACCCCTCCCCACTCCACCCCTACACACACACACACACACACACACGCCAGATCATACTCCCTTGAGCCTACAAATAGGAGAAGAAGAAGAATAAGAAGAGGGGTAGGTGGAGAGGAGGAGGAGGAGGAGGAGGGGGAGGAGGAGGGGGAGGAGGAGGAGGAGGGGGAGAGGGAGGAGGAGGAGGAGGAGAAGGATGAGGAAGAGAGGAGGAGGAGGAGGAAGGAAGAGAGGAGGAGGGGGAGGGGGAGGAAGGAGGGGGAGAATACATTTTTACTCCTGGTGGTGGCTGAAGGTCACAAGGGCTAATAAGGCGGGGAAAATGTCACATGGGTGTGGGCGTAGGGGGAGCGTGGGTGTGGGCGTAGGGGGGTGTGGGTGTGGGCGTAGGGGGGGCGTGGGTGTGGGCGTAGGGGGAGCGTGGGTGTGGGCGTAGGGGGGTGTGGGTGTGGGCGTAGGGGGGGGCGTGGGTGTGGGCGTAGGGGGGGTGTGGGTGTGGGCGTAGGGGGGGCGTGGGTGTGGGCGTAAGGGGGGGCGTGGCTGTGGGCGTAGGGGCGTGGGTGTAGGCGTAGGGGGGGCGTGGGTGTGGGCGTAGGGGGGGCGTGGGTGTGGGCGTAGGGGGGGTGGTGTGGGTGTGGGCGTAGGGGGGTGTGGGTGTGGGCGTAGGGGGGACGTGGGTGTGGGCGTAGGGGGGTGGCGTGGGTGTGGGCGTAGGGGGGTGGCGTGGGTGTGGGCGTAGGGGGGGCGTAGGGGGGGACGTGGGTGTGGGCGTAGGGGGGGTGGCGTGGGTGTGGGCGTAGGGGGGGCGTGGGTGTGGGCGTAGGGGGGGGCGTGGGTGTGGGCGTAGGGGGGGGCGTGGGTGTGGGCGTAGGGGGGGGCGTGGGTGTGGGCGTAGGGGGGGGGCGTGGGTGTAGAGGGAAAGGCGTATTGCGTAATTACTCAACAATACAGTAAATTACGAACATCCGGCGAGGGTTGGAGGCCATGGTGTCCTCCTCCCTCACTCTCCCTCTCTCTCCCTCACTCTCCCTCACTATCCCTCTCTATCCTTCAATCTCCCTCTCTCTCCCTCACTATCCCTTTCTCTCCCTCACTCCCTAACTTAGCTTTACTTGTCTCTCCCTCACTATCCTTCACTATCCCTCTCTCTCCCTCTCTCCCCCTCTCTCTCCCTCTCTCTCCCCCTGTCTCTCCCTTTCTCCCTCTCTCTCTCTCTCTCCCTCTCTCTTGCTTTTTTCTGTTACTCTGTTTCTCTCACATTTCTACCTCCCTCCTTTTTCCATCCATCCATCCATCCATCCATCCATCTATCCATCCTTCCATCCATCCATCCATCTATCCATCCATCCATCCTTCCATCCATCCATCTATCCATCCATCCATCCATCCATCTATCTATCTATCCATCCATCCATCCATCCATCCATCCATCCATCTATCCATCCATCCATCCATCCATCTATCTATCTATCCATCCATCCATCCATCCATCCATCTATCTATCTATCCATCCATCCATCCATCCATCCATCCATCTATCCATCTCAGACAATAACATTATCCCGGGTTCAGCCACAATCACTTCACGGTTCAAGAGGCAGCCGACGCCTACCCTGGTTCCCCCTCCCATGACACAGTCGCCCTCTGTCATGTCATATGCCAGGTGTCATGCCTCCTGCTCGGGGGGGGGGGGGGGGAGGAAGGAAGCAGTAGAGAAGAGGAAGTGGAGGAGGGAAGGAAGGAAGGAAAGAGGTAGAGGATGGAAGAGAAGTAAGGAGGGAGAAGGGGAAGGGGAGGGAAGTATGAAGGAGAGAAGAGGAGAAGGAAGGAATGGAGGGAAGGAAGAGAGGGAGTTGATGAAATGAAGGAAAAGAGGAAGGGAGAGGAGGGGAGGGGAGCAAGGAAAGGAGAGGAAGAAGGGGGGGGGGAGGAAGGACAGGACGAGGAAGGGAACATTGTTATTCCCTCTCCTCCCCCACTCCCCCCTCCCTCCTTGCCTCCCTCCACCCCTCTTCCTCCCCCTCCCTCCCTCCCTCCTTACCTCCCTCCCCCCCTCCCTCCCTCCTTACCTCCCTCCACCCCTCTTCCCCCCCCTCCCTCCCTCCCGCCCCCCCTCCCTCCCCCCTTCCCACTCTTTTGCTGCTCCACAATAAATGTCATGTATTTAACCCCCTCCCCTTCTACCCACCCTTATCTCCCTCTCAGCCCCCTCCCCTACCTCCCACCCCTCTCCCCTACCTTCCCCCTCCCGCAACTATCACCTTCACAACAACGTGGTGGTAGTTTTTGCCGCACGCCCCCAAAACAGCGGGCGTGGGCGACAGAAAGCGACGCGACACGACAATTTTCCCGTCGGAGTGTGTGATCAAGCACTCTCATTTTCTTGAAAGCACAGACGGTGTAGTTAGCTCAAGGACAAGCTCATATCTTACCACTGTTAACCCTTACCTTACCTAACCTTACCTAACCTTACCTAACCTTACCTTACCTTACCTTACCTTACCTTACCTTACCTAACCTTACCTAACCTTACCTTACCTTACCTAACCTAACCTTACCTAACCTAACCTTACCTTACCTTACCTTACCTTACCTAACCTTACCTAACCTTACCTTACCTTACCTTACCTTACCTAACCTTACCTTACCTTACCTTACCTAACCTAACCTAACCTTACCTTACCTTACCTTACCTTACCTTACCTTACCTAACCTTACCTTACCTTACCTTACCTTACCTAACCTAACCTAACCTTACCTTACCTTACCTAACCTTACCTTACCTTACGTCACAGTACTCAGGTAGGGGACACGAGTGACACACTACAACCCTGTTCTTTGACCCATTATTACCACCCTGAATTAACGTGACTTTAATGTATATGTAATTATCGTATCTCTGACTCCATCCTTCCTTCATTTCCCTTCCCGCTGTCCCTCCTTCCTCCCTCCCTCTCTCCCCCTTTATTCTCGTTCTCTCCACTCCCTCCCTTTTCATGGATACACCCTAGAGACCCGAGGGAGGGAGGGAGGGAGGGAGAGAGAGAGGGAGGGAGGGTGGGAGGTGGAGGGAAGGTGTTGGAGGGAAGAACAGTCTCAGGTAAGGAGGGGTAGAGAGATGGAAGAGGAAGAGGGAAAGAGGTGGAAGAGAGAGATGGAAGACAAAGGGAGAAGAGAGGGGAGCATAGAGAGAGAAAACTAATAATAGTAAGTGAGAAGAAACAAAAAGAATGAGGGGGTAGAGGAAAAGAGGGGATGAGGGGAGGGTAAGGAAGAAGGGAAGAGGAGAGAGGACGAGGAAGGAGGAGAGGACGAGGAAGGAGGAGAGGATGAGGAAGGAGGAGAGGGCGAGGAAGGAGGAGAGGACGAGGAAGGAGGAGAGGACGAGGAAGGAGGAGAGGACGAGGAAGGAGGAGAGGACGAGGAAGGAGGAGAGGACGAGGAAGGAGGAGAGGGCGAGGAAGGAGGAGAGGATGAGGAAGGAGGAGAGGATGAGGAAGGAGGAGAGGACGAGGAAGGAGGAGAGGACGAGGAAGGAGGTGAGGACGAGGAAGGAGGAGAGGACGAGGAAGGAGGAGAGGACGAGGAAGGAGGAGAGGACGAGGAAGGAGGAGAGGACGAGGAAGGAGGTGAGGACGAGGAAGGAGGAGAGGACGAGGAAGGAGGAGAGGACGAGGAAGGAGGAGAGGACGAGGAAGGAGGAGAGGATGAGGAAGGAGGAGAGGACGAGGAAGGAGGTGAGGACGAGGAAGGAGGAGAGGACGAGGAAGGAGGAGAGGACGAGGAAGGAGGAGAGGACGAGGAAGGAGGTGAGGACGAGGAAGGAGGAGAGG
>CAUDMG010000136.1:245000-280000 GCA_958450375.1 Homarus gammarus
GTGGTGGTGGTGGTGTAGTTGTTGTTGTTGTTGTTGTTGTAGTTGTTGTTGTTGTTGTTGTTGTTGTTGTTGCTGGTGGTGGTGGTGGTGTAGTTGTTGTTGTTGTTGCTGGTGGTGGTGGTGGTGTAGATGTTGTTGTTGTTGTTGTTGTTGCTGGTGGTGGTGGTGGTGTAGTTGTTGTTGTTGTTGTTGTTGTTGCTGGTGGTGGTGGTGGTGTAGTTGTTGTTGCTGGTGGTGGTGGTGTAGTTGTTGTAGTTGTTGTTGTTGTTGTTGGTGGTGGTGGTGGTCGTGGTTGTGTTAAGAACATAAGGAGTCTCCAATAGGACGGTTGGCCTGTTCATGGCAGCTCCTGTCGTTTTTGTCTGTGTTTCTCTGTCAGTCTTAAATCTGTTTTCTTTATCAATTTGTCTCTCTTATTCTCTGTTATTTAGTCTATTTCCTTCTTTCTTTCTATTTTGTTTCTATCTTAGCACTTCCTTACCCGTCTGTCTGTCTGCCTGTCTGTCTGTCTGTCCGTCCCTTTCACTCGCCAACCTCCCACATTACTCAGAGTGTGCTAGAGGTCAGGAACCTTAAATGAGTCCTTGTTGGTCCTGAGTCTTCCCTTGACGGTGTCCCAGGGAGGCGTTGATCATCCTAGGGTAAAAATATCATTCATACTGTCTTCGTCTTTCTGGTTTTTTCCTCGTCCTTCAGTTCATCACTCCGTCCGTCTGTCCGTCCGTCCGTTCGCCCGTCTCCCCCTGTCTTCTTCTGTCCGCGATGGAGTATTGTTGTTGTTGTTGTTGTTATTATTTTGCTTTCTTGTTGTTTGTTATTGTTGTTATTTTAATTTCTGGTTAGTGTTGTTCTTGTTATTTTTGTTATTATTTCTGATATTATTATTATTATTATTATCATTATTATTATTATTATTATTATTATTATTATTATTATTATTATTGTGTAAATGTTTGATAACTAACAGTAAGAGTAACATAATGCTACACTGGTATGTTATTGGAACAAACAGACCTGTCTACTGCCATGTTAGAATCATGTTAGTCCTTTACTGATGACAACCATTTCCTGGTGTTATTGGCGCGTAACAGGGCGTGTAACGTAGTCTACTGTTACTGGCGCACGTATGTCCACACCTGGCGTGCCGCTGTCACTATTGGCGTGTTAGAGGCACCTGTATCTGCCGTCATCTCAGGTGAACGTGACCAAGCAGGTGGAACCAATCTTACCTGGTCACGTTTGTGTCTCTGTATCCCACCTGTAATTTGTGTCCAGGTGCAAGATACCGTCACAGTTCTTATCACCATCTTAGAGAGGATGAACAAGTAATGCCTCCATATAAGGGACTGTCAAATGAGAACCAATACCTCTATATACCGGACTTCAAAAGATAATACCTCTATACAATGGACTTCAAGGGGATAAGGAACGTTTCTATTTTACGGACTTCAAGGGATATAAACAAAACCTCATTAAAACGGATTACAAATAAAACACATTTAAACCTCGTTATAACAGACTTCAGGATGACGGAACTTTACTTCACATGAAACACTTTGACTTGTTTAAACTGTTTCTCACATAAAATTCCTCCTAAAATCCGGTATATCGAAATGGTAAACTCCGATATAAACAAGAGACATTCCGGTTTATTTATCATCGTGTTTTACGGATTCTTTCTACTTTATATCTGATTATTTGAAGATAATTCGGTATATGACAAACGTTAACTGGTACAGGTGGGAAAAGTGATGCATTAAGGGAATACCAAGACTCTCGGGGCAGGGCAGGGCAGGGCACGGCACGGCAGGGCAGGGCAGGGCACGGCAGGGCAGGGCACGGCAGGGCAGGGCAGGGCAGGGCAGCATTTATAATACTTAAGTGAGTCAAGGGTTACGCCCTTAACTCGTAAGAACATAAGAATGGAGGAAACTGCAGCAGGCCTATTGGCCCACACTGGGCAGTCCCATTTACACCCAACCCCTATGCTCATATAAGCATCCAACCTGTGTTTGAAGCTATCCAGCGTATTCGAGTTAATGATGATATTTGGTAAGAGTCATAAAGGCAAGCATGAACTTAGCATGCTTCCCTGTTGGGCACTGTAAAAGCTTCTGCGCTTCACCTTACACGAGGATGTGTGGGAGTGGCCAATAAATAAAAAAAAGACAAAAAAGACTTAAGTTAAAAGAATGAAAGACTGGAAAGATTTAAGACTGAGAAATTTTAGTGAAATTAATAATAATAATTATAATAATAATAATAATAATAATAATAATAATGATAATAATAATATTATTATTATTATTATTATTATTATTATTATTATTATTATTATTATTATTATTATTATTATTATTATTATTATTACCTCAATATTAACATTACATAATTCATCATCATTAATAACTTCCTGTATCACCTGGGGTCACAACTCACCTGTCAATCACCTAGTAGTAGTTTCATAATTCACTAATTCATTTTACTTTCTATTACGACCTTTATCTTACTTTCTATTATATTTCTCTTCTTTTTTCTCCTTTCTATAAACTGGTTTTAGGCCTAATAAGTCACCTGGTCCCGATGAGATATTTGCCAGAGTATTAAAGGAATGTAAGGAAGAGCTTAGTATGCCCTTAGCAACGTTGTTTAACATGTCATGAAAAACAGGTGTAGTACCAGAATCCTGGAGGATAGCGAATGTAATACCGATTTTCAAGAAGGGGGATAGATCACTATCCTCTAACATCAATAACAGGTAAATTACTAGAATCAATTATTTCAAACTCTATTCGAAACCACCTGGAGAAGCACAAGTTGATCAGTGATTCCCAACATGGCTTTACAAGCGGGCGTTCATGTCTAACTAATCTATTAACATTCTTTTCATCAGTTTTCGAATCGGTGGACGAGGGGCACAATTATGATGTGGTATATCTCGACTTTAGCAAAGCCTTCGACAGAGTACCCCACGAAAGACTAATTAGAAAGGTAGAAGCACATGGCATTAAAGGTAATATCCTCAAATCGATTAGGGCGTGGTTACAGGACAGGAAAGAGCGAGTGAGCATAAACGGCACTAAATCGCATTGGAGCAACGTCACTAGTGGAGTTCCCCAAGGCTCAGTACTTGGACCATTATTATTTATTATATACATAAACGACATAGACATCGGCATAGACAGCAACATAAGTAAATTTGCAGATGACACTAAAATAGGACGTGTAATTAAATCTGACGAGGACTCTGCAAAACTACAGGAAGATCTAAATAAATTTTTCGAATGGTCGGAAAAATGGCAGATGGAATTCAACGTGGACAAATGTAAAGTACTCAGTATAGGAGATGTAAACAGGGAAACCAGATACCAGATGAGCAACGATGCCATAGAGAAATCCGACTGCGAGAGAGATTTAGGAGTAATTATAAGTGGGAATCTTAAGCCAAGTAACAATGTGTTTTTGCTCGTAACAAGGCTAATAAAGTACTTGGGTTCATACAAAGGAGTGTTAGTTACAAGACTAGCGAGGTCATCTTAAAATTATATCTAGCACTTGTGAGACCTCACCTGGATTACGCAGTTCAGTTCTGGTCACCGTATTACAGAATGGATATAGAATCATTGGAAAGAATCCAGAGGAGAATGACAAGACTAATCCCGGGCATTAGGAACCTTGAGTATAGAGACAGGTTAAAGCACCTTAATTTGCACTCCCTCGAGAGACGTAGAGCGAGGGGCGACCTGATAGAGGTGTATAAGTGGAAGGCAGGGTTAAACAAAGGGGACATTACAAAGGTACTCAGACTATCCAACCAGGAGCGAACTCATAACAATGGTTTTAAATTAGACAAATTTAGATTTCGGCGTGAAATTGGTAAACACTGGTTTGGAAACAGAGTAGTGGATGAATGGAACAAGTTACCAAATATCATCATTAACTCGAATACACTGAACAGCTTCAAACATAGGTTGGATGCTTATATGAGCAATAGGGGTTGGGTATAAACGGGACTGCCCAGTATGGGCCAATAGGACCGCTGCAGTTTCCTCCATTCTTATGTTCTTATAAAATGTTCGTTGTGTAAGTTAGTTGACGTGATATGTGGATTGGGTTATGATAATTACAGGTGTGTGTGTGTGTGTGTGTGTGTGTGTGTGTGCCAGTATTAGGGTATAAGAGAAGGAAGGGTAGGGGGGGGGGGCGGGGCAGGTTAAATTACCGGAGGTCAGGTGAACCAGAACGCCCTACACTCCATACTCCCCCTTATCCCCCTGACCTGAGTCAACTGATACCCCCTTACCCTCCCTCCGCCCCTCACTAGGTCTGGGGAGGAGGGGGGGGGGGTTGGGAAGGTCTCAAACTCACCCCCTTCCTCCCCTTCCCCTTCCCCCTATCCCTCCTCCCCCTCCATGTTAGTTCATCCTGTGTGTTGTTCTCTGGGATCACCTGAACATTAGACACCCTAACACTCATCTAACCTGACTTAATCTTATTTCGCCTAACTTTATTTAACTTAAACCTAACCTAACCTAACCTAATCTTCCTCCCCACTTCCCTCTCACATCCTCCTCCCCACTTCCCTCTCACATCCTCCTCCCCACTTCCCTCTCACATCCTCCTCCCCACTCCACTTCTCCCGTGTCCTGGTGACCTCTGGCCCCCCCAAGATGATGACCCCGTGACCCCATTCATCGAGGCATGGAGGTCTGGTGTGGGCGTGTGGGGCGCCCTTGTCCTCTTCTATTCAGGAATGTTACCCGCCCATGGTGTTATGGGCGGGTAATGGCGCCTTCCTACCCTCACCACGCCCAGCCACAACATCAACAACAACAACAACAACAACAATGTACAGACAAACATACGACGTGTCAACAATGTGTTTATTTTGATAATTTATGATATGAATTTTAGGTCGTGTGTGTGTGTGTGTGTGTGTGTGTGTGTGTGTGTGTGCGCGTGTGTGTGTGTGTGTGTGTGTGTGTGTGTGTGTTCCTTTCTATATATGAATATGTATGACTGTGCGTTTATCTGTTTACACAATATAGGTTCAGTAGCTGTGGTGGTGGTGGCGCTAGTAATGCTGGTGGTAGTCGTAGTAGTAGTAGAAGTAGTGGTGGTAGTAGTGGTAGTATTGGTGGTGGTGGTAGTAGTGGTAGTAGTGGTGGTGGTCGTAGTATTGGTGGTGGTGGTAGTAGTGGTAGTAGTGGTGGTGGTGGTAGTGGTGGTAGTAGTGGTTACAACAGAAGGGTGTCACCACCACCACCATCGCCATACACGTCACCAAGGTTGAGAGGTCACCCACACGCCCACACCCACCTATACACGCCCAAACACGCCCATCCTCTATCACACACACAGGAGGAAAAAAATACATAAAATACATAGTCATTGTCTTAATCATTTAATTTATCTTGTAATGACTTGTTATTATTATTATTATCATTATTATTATTATTATTACCATATTTTTCTTTTTTTACAACATTTTTTATGAAGCAACTTTAATTATGTATATTTTTGTGTCTTTCAGGTAAGAACCGTGACCAGACTACGTACACAGGTAACAACACTCAGGTAACACACAGGTAACAACATAGGTAACACAGAGGTAACACACATGTAACAGCAATCAGGTAACAACGCTGAGGTAACACACAGGTAACAACACACAGGTATTTACACCAATTAGCTCATTAAGAGTTGGTGGGGTTGTGTGGCTCAGGTAATAGACTGAACATTAAAATAAATTATGATGTGTGTTGTGTCACTTGATCCATGAGAGAGAGAGAGAGAGAGAGAGAGAGAGAGAGAGAGAGCACCAGCTTTAAGATAAACAACATCATCCCTTTATTGAGCATAATGTGCATCTTGTGTGTGTGTGTGTAAGTGTCGACGTAGGGAGGGAGTCCTTCAATAAGCATAACTCATATCTTGATCGTTTATAAATGCCAACACAAGGAACTAGCCCTTCAGTGAACATAAGTTGTGTTTATAATTTCGAATGTAGCTGGCCCCTTAGTGAGCATAAGTGTGATGTGTTTATAAATAGGGAGGTAGAGAAGGTAGCGGCACAGTACGGCAGACACCGCCAGCGACGGCAGCTCTTGGACACCTAGAGGCTTACATGTGCAAATGATATAACAGGTGACTACAGTACCTCCTTGCTGTTAGTCTACGGTACTAGCTCGCCTACTGACGCTCTCTCTCTCTTTCGATAGACATTTGGTATGTGTGTGTGTGTGTGTGTTTGTTTGTGTGTGTGTGTGTGTGTGTGTGTGTGAGGAACCGCTGTAGTAATTCATGTATGTTTTAATTAATTTGTGTTTGTCCAGGTACTCGAATGTACACACACACACACACACACACACGCGCGCAGGGGAGGAAGGACATAGGGGATGATCTGGGTATTATCCTATTTAGTCAGAGGATGTTGGTCAGCCGGAAAGGATTTACCACATCCTTGCGAGGGTGAAGGTGGGTGGGTGTGGGTAGGTGTGGGTGTGTAGTGTGTGGCGGGTGTGTGTGGCGGGTGTGGGTGTGTGTGTGGCGGATGTGGGTGGGTGTTGACTAATGGTTGTATAAGATTGTCATATAAGTCATCCCTGTGAAGGAAAACGAGAGTCCTGTATAATGAACCAGTGTAACTTAGTCATAGAAAACGAGAAGACGAATAAAAACAAAGACTTATAATGAAAACGTCGGACTGTTTAGTAGTAACTTTGAGTATCTGAGTATTTTTGAGTTCTTGTGAGTATCTTTGAGTATTTGTGAGTATTCTTAACTATTTAAATTGTTGTGAGTATACGAGTATTTCGATGTTTACGAGTATCTGTGAGTGTCTGTGAGTGTTTGTGAGTGTTTGTGAGTTTCTTCGAGAATAGTTTGAAAGTTTGCGAGTATTTCTGAGTATCTGTGAGTATCTGTGAGTGTTTGTGAGTTTCTTCGAGAATAGTTTGAAAGTTTGCGAGTATTTCTGAGTATCTGTGAGTATCTGTGAGTATTTGTGAGCTTCTTCGAGAATAGTTTGAAAGTTTGCGAGTATTTCTGAGTATCTGTGAGTGTTTGTGAGCTTCTTCGAGAATAGTTTGAAAGTTTGCGAGTATTTCTGAATATCTGTGAGTATCTGTGAGTGTTTGTGAGTTTCTTCGAGAATAGTTTGAAAGTTTGCGAGTATTTCTGAGTATCTGTGAGTATCTTTAAGGCGACAGAACATAAATATACTTTCCTTACACATTAATTCACTTTTATGAGATACTTATGGGCTCGTTCACGCCATTCTCTGCATGATATCGCATACGAGAGATTTAGAGAAATGATTTGACAATATCATGTAAAATTCTTAGTAACTTTTGCGATCACGTGTCGAGGGTGTGCGTGTGTGTGTGTGTGTGTGTGTCCATGATTGAAAGAGACAGTGTGTGTGTGTGTGTGTGTGTGCATGACTGGAAGATGTAGACCTCGGTAGATTGGGTGTAGATGATTGGATATGACGTAGATATAAAGAGATTGGGTCTGCATGACTTGTGAAATAATCAGATCTTGAGAATTCGTAATGGGTGAGAAAGGTGTAGTGGGTGATGTGGGTGATGTGGATGAGAGGATCTAATTTTAATATGATTTGTGTGGATGGCTGGATGACAGAATTAATATGTAAACAGTTTGTGAGTGGATGACTGAAGGGGGAGACAGTTATATCTTCGGAGACTGGATGTGGATGACTGGGGTAAGACAGTTATGTAGTAATGTGTTGTGTGTGTGGATGATTCGATGAAACAGTCAGTTATCTCAAGGTTGACTGTGTGTGTGTGTGGACTGAGTGGTGGTAACTGTGTTGTGGTGAGTAGCTGTAACTGGGGCGGTGACTGTCCTACAATACGCTTGGACTGGGAGAGACTGGAGTGTTTTTGTCTCGTCTCGTCAGTGACTGTTCTTCACAGCTCCGCTTCACTGATCAATAAAAAGTTGACTATATTTTTTGTCGCTCACCGTTGAGGCAGACTTCCTGTGTGTGTGTGTGTGTGTGTGTGTGTGTGTGTGTGTGTGGATGGGTGTGTGTGTGTGTGTGTGTGTGTGTGTGTGTGTGTGAGAGTGTGTGTGTGTGTGTGTGTGAGTGTGTGTGTGTGTGTGTGTGTGTGTGTGGTGTGGTGTGTGTGAGTGTGTGTGTGTGTGTGTGTGTGTGTGTGTGTGAGAGTGTGTGGTGTGTGTGTGTGTGTGTGTGTGTGTGTGTGTGGATGGGTGTGTGTGGATGGGTGTGTGTGTGTGTGTGTGTGTGTGTGTGTGTGTGTGTGTGTGTGTGTGTGTGTGTGGATGGGTGTGTGTGAGAGTGTGTGTGTGTGTGTGTGTGTGTGTGTGTGGATGGGTGTGTGTGGATGGGTGTGTGTGTGTGTGTGTGTGAGAGTGTGTGTGTGTGTGTGTGTGGATGGGTGTGTGTGAGAGTGTGTGTGTGTGTGTGTGTGTGTGTGTGTGTGTGTGGATGGGTGTGTGTGTGTGTGTGTGTGTGAGTGTGTGTGTGTGTGTGTGTGTGTGTGTGGATGGGTGTGTGTGAGAGTGTGTGTGTGTGTGTGTGTGTGTGTGTGTGTGGATGGGTGTGTGTGGATGGGTGTGTGTGTGTGTGTGTGAGAGTGTGTGTGTGTGTGTGTGTGGATGGGTGTGTGTGTGTGTGTGTGTGTGTGTGTGTGTGTGTGTGTGTGTGGATGGGTAATAATAATAATAATAATAATAATTAACGGTTTATTGAAAGAGCTTGGCAGCCAGAAGGCTGAAAATATACAGTTACATATTTGGGGAGTGGGTTACGAATTACAAATAATATACAAGTAACATAAGTGACACAAATAAGACATATAATAACTTAGATGGGGAAAAGCTCAAACTACAGTTCAATTCAACATAGTGACAGTGTTACAGTATTACAAGTTATTGATAATTTTTACAATGGTTGGGACTGGGCTGTTCTTATAGCGATCAGTTCGTGCACGTATGGGCTGGATGCGGTTGTGGTGTCGAACAGCAATTCTCGGACAAGGGACCTCGGGTGGTAGTAGGAGCCGGTGTCGGGGATGGTGTAGAAGCTTCTTACCAAATTTGCAGATGAGGTCGTGGTGATGGTCAGTGAGAGTCGAAAGGGTCAGTGTGTTGAGCGCTTCTTGATATGTGGAGTAGGAGGAGGAGAGAATAATCTTGCATGCCCTCTTTTGCACTTTTTCTAGGTGTTTACGTTGTGTGGCATTTAGGGAGGAAGACCAGGTGGGGGAGGCATAGGTGAGCTTGGGAAGTATGAATGTTGTGTAAACACTGAGGAGCTCGTGTGCAGGAACTCCGAGGGACTTGAGTCGGCGGAGGAGGTGGAGACGGAAACTGGAGGATTTGACAACTTCATTGACGTGTGGTTTCCAATTTAGTTTGTTGTCTATGGTGACGCCGAGGAGCTTCGTGGAATCTACGACCTGGAGTGTGTTCGGACCTAGAGTAATGGAAGGAGGTGGGACAATGTCGGAGGAGAGGTTGATGTGCATAACCATGGTCTTGGTATGGTTGATGGTGACATGGTTGTTGGTAGCCCAGTTTTGGAGACTGTTCAATAAATCCTGAAGGGCGGTATAGTTGGGAGCAGAATTGTTGACGCTGATCCCAATGGTGGAGTCGTCGACATATTTCCAGCGAGCAGGGGTTTCTCTTAGGGCATCATTGATGAGCATAAGGAAGCAGAGTGGTCCCATCTTGGTGCCTTGGGGGACGCCACAGGTGAGTGACTGAAAGGTGGAGACAGCCCCTCGGAAGCGTACAGCTTGGCGTCGGTCACTGAGGAAGTCTGTAAGCCATGGTATGAGGCTTCTTCGAAGCCCGAGGTCAATAGCTTTGTTGATGATTATATTGTGGTCGACTAGGTCGAACGCTTTAGTGAAATCAATGAAGGCGACAGCTACAGACGTTTTTCGTTTCTCGAGATGGCGGTATATGTAATCGAGAAAGCTGACAAGACAGTGAGTGGTGGAGGAAGTTTTCATGTTGCCAAATTGCTGAGGGTCTACGACTCCTGCAATATCAGCATAAGCCCAGTCGAACACAAAACTTTCACAGATTAGGCTGGGTATTGGGGTGATTGCAATAGGTCGTAGCTGATTTAAGGATTGTGGGCTGGTTGACTTGGGCACTGGTGATACATAAGAGGTCTTCCAGTCAGCTGGGCATCTGGCTTGACTGAGAGAAGCATTGATGATGGAGCAGAGGGGTTTAGCAAGCTCCGGGGAGAACTCCTTGAAGAGTTTCATTGGTAAGTCAATGGGGGTGGTAGAGCGTTTTAATTTTAGTTTGTCCAGGCGTTTTGCTACGTCAAATTCTTCTACTAAGTCAGTGGGAAGGGAGGCTGGTAGGTAAGCAGGGAGAGTGGTTGTGTCAAGCCGTGGGAGCGTCTGGCATATAGTAGCGAAATGGTTATTTGTTTGCTCAGCTGCGTGTGTGTGTGTGTGTGTGAGTGTGTGTGTGAGTGTGTGTGTGTGTGTGTGTGTGGATGGGTGTGTGTGGATGGGTGTGTGTGTGTGTGTGTGTGTGTGTGTGTGTGTGTGTGTGAGTGTGTGTGTGTGTGTGTGTGAGTGTGTGTGTGTGTGTGTGTGTGTGTGTGGATGGGTGTGTGTGGATGGGTGTGTGTGTGTGTGTGTGTGTGTGTGTGTGTGTGTGTGTGTGTGTGTGTGGATGGTGTGTGTGTGAGTGTGTGTGTGTGTGTGTGTGTGTGTGTGCGGATGGGTGTGTGTGGATGGGTGTGTGTGTGTGTGTGTGTGTGTGTGTGTGTGTGTGTGTGGTGTGTGTGTGTGTGTGTGTGTGTGTGTGTGGATGGGTGTGTGTGTGTGTGTGTGTGTGTGTGTGTGTGTGTGTGTGTGTGTGTGTGTGGATGGGTGTGTGTGGATGGGTGTGTGTGTGTGTGTGTGTGTGAGAGTGTGTGTGTGTGTGTGTGTGTGAGTGTGTGTGTGTGTGAGTGTGTGTGTGTGTGTGTGTGTGTGTGTGAGTGTGAGTGTGTGTGTGTGTGAGTGTGTGTGAGAGGTACAACAGATGCAGGGTATGGTGGGGCAGGGTGGGGCAGGGCGGGGCAGGGCAGGGTATGGTGGGGCAGGGCAGGGCGGGGCAGGGCGGGGCCGAGGGCCAGACCCGCGGGGTGGCGGGGTATTTGTTGCCTTTACCCCGTTACTCCCTCACTTGTCCCACCGTCTTTTTTACCTCCCCACCACTAATCTCCCCACCCATTACTCTCCCCACCCACTAATCTCCCCACCAATTACTCCCCCTACCCATTTATCTCCCCATAACTAATCTCCCCACCCATTACTCTCCCCACCCACTAATCTCCCCACCCACTAATCTCCCCACCCACTAATCTCCCCACCCACAAATCTCCCCACCCACTAATCTCCCCACCCACTAATCTCCCCACCCACTAATCTCCCCACCCACTAATGTCCCCACCCACTAATGTCCCCACCCACTAATCTCCCCACCCACTAATCTCCCCACCCACTAATCTCCCCACCCACAAATCTCCCCACCCACTAATCTCCCCACCCACTAATCTCCCCACCCACTAATCTCCCCACCCACTAATCTCCCCAACAAAGTGTCAATAATTCTTTGACTCGTAAACTAAAAAGAAAATTGTTAATGATTATGTATAAATTTTTACGAGATGAGGGGTGAGAGTGAGAGGTGAGGGAGGAGGGAGTGAGGGGGTAGGTGAGGGTGAGAGTGAGAGGTGAGGGAGGAGGGAGTGAGGGGGTAGGTGAGGGTGAGAGTGAGAGGTGAGGGAGGAGGGAGTGAGGGGGTAGGTGAGGGTGAGAGTGAGAGGTGAGGGAGGAGGGAGTGAGGGGGTAGGTGAGGGTGAGAGTGAGAGGTGAGGGAGGAGGGAGTGAGGGGGTAGGTGAGGGTGAGAGTGAGAGGTGAGGGAGGAGGGAGTGAGGGGGTAGGTGAGGGTGAGAGTGAGAGGTGAGGGAGGAGGGAGTGAGGGATTAAAGGGAGGTTTGGTTAGGTTAGTCCGGACAGGTCTGAGGAAGGATAGAGCGCACACACACACACACACGTACACACACACACACGTACACACACACACACACACACACAGACAGTCGTTCATAATGTTATTGATTTTCTATTAATAATAAACACTAAAAAAATAATAGCAACAATAATAATGATAATAGCAAAATAATATCACGAATCCTGTAAAAGATAGATAGATAGATAGATAGATAGATAGATAGATAGATAGATAGATAGATCACATGACATTTATCATTACTCTGAATAAAAAAAAAAAACAACTTTCTACCACGACGAGAATGGTGCAGCTCTCACAGTCAACAAGGTGTGATCTGTACTGGTGGTCACGCTAGCCTGCTCAGTTCATCTTGGGGGGAAAGTCTAAGTGGAATATTTGTCTTGTGAGGTGTGAATGTCTGAAGAGTGACGACATGGTGCGGTAAACTAGAGGACTCATGCGGTGCGACAGGTTAATTGAGTCACACGGTGCGATGGTTAAATTAAGCTCATATGTATGTGTACCTCTGCATTATTATTATTATTGTTGTTGTTGTTGTTGGTGTGGTTGTTGTTGTTGTTGTTGTTGTTGTTGTTGTTCCATCACACTGCCAGACTCACACAGCAGGATCAGAAGGTATACTCACCAACCTGGAGGCCGGTCACCAGCCTCCACCACCTCTTTTTACTCTTCTCAGCAAAAGTGATCAGTGTTATGCCGGCAGCTTAAGAATTACCAAGTCATGTGGTGGGGAACAATAGACACTGTACTGTTATATATATACGCATTAAATATCTTAGATGACTTGTGATTCATGTACTGTGTAGGTAGCCGTTAGTGAAGAGAAACACTGTGTAGGTAACCGTTAGTGAAGAGAAACACTGTGTAGGTAACCGTTAGTGAAGAGAAACACTGTGTAGGTAACCGTTAGTGAAGAGAAACACTGTGTAGGTAACCGTTAGTGAAGAGAAACACTGTGTAGGTAACCGTTAGTGAAGAGAAACACTGTGTAGGTAACCGTTAGTGAAGAGAAACGCTGTGTAGGTAACCGTTAGTGAAGAGAAACGCTGTGTAGGTAACCGTTAGTGAAGAGAAACACTGTGTAGGTAACCGTCAGTGAAGAGAAACACTGTGTAGGTAACCGTCAGTGAAGAGAAACACTGTGTAGGTAACCGTTAGTGAAGAGAAACACGTTAAGTTCTAGGTAAAAAAAATAAACAAATGAAGATCAAACGTAAATTTTCCTCTGACGATTAACTGAAACAATTATAATTAAGTCACTTTAAGTTACGTAATAACATTTAAGCTAAGATGAATATATTTAACTCACTCTACAGGTAATAAGCTAAACTTTTTACACCATTCTTATTTTTTTCTGCGTTCCAAATTAAGTTTCTGGTCATATAATTTACATAACTGACATATCAAGTAAATAAAATATAAGTGTCAGTATTATTGTTACCATCCGTTTACCTGTTGTAATCACTGGTCAAGGTTGTGTAGGGTCAGTGCTCAAGGTACAGTACCATGGAAGTAAAATAAATAAATGTTTATGGGTTAAGTTTTCAAACCCGAAGAGTCTTTTCTCCATTTATTAAGAAAATAAAGTAGTTCACAAAGAGTTATGATATCACTGTAATGCTGTGGGTGTTAGTAAAGGCTGAGGCTTATGTGTGATGTGGGTGAGAGACTGTGCTATGAGCTGTGGGTGTTAGTAAAGGCTGAGGCTTATGTGTAGCGAGCGTCGTGAACACACCTGGGTGAGAGACTGAGTAGGACTGGTGATATTATATTTATATGTGCCCTCGAAGGGGCTAGTTTATTGGGCACCCCCTTGTCATCCTGTGCGTGGTGAAGCGCAAAAGCGTTTACAGCGCCCATCTGGGAAGCATGCGTAGTTCATGCTTGCCTTCATGACTCATGCATTAAGGGCGTAAAAGCCTGAAGGGTTATGGGTTTTGTCAGCAAGTTACATAAAGTGACAGAATGATGAGTGTGTGGGGGGAAAATTCCCCGTACAATTTATGTAGTCCACGTGCATGTCCTCATGGTGGTCCATTGATGGGGAGAACTGGAGTGGATGGGTCCCAGGTGCCGGCATGACGGTGGGGGACGGGGAGCCGGGGGTGGTGTCCTCGGGTCCAATAGGGGGCCCTGGTGGAGACAGCTTAGAAACATGAGCAGGCGCGGCTTGCGGTGGATGGACAGAATAAGGCACCACGTGTCGTGGTGATGCGGCGGGGCGTGGCACGGGGGCATCAGGGCACACCGGGGCAGGCTCGGTAGGTGCCACGCCAGCAGTGATGCCAGGCGGCGGTGGAGTAGGCCGTGAGCATGAGGGGCACACATATAGGAGCAGGGTACTGGCCAGGGGCCGGGTCGTTTCTGTTGACCTAGCCAGGGCAGAAGGTTATTTCTCATGGTTTAATTACCGTGGGCGTAGTAATTATATAAACAATGTATGTAGTCCACGTTTACATAAGTATTACTGTCTGTTAGACAGGGACTATTATACTATTGGTTAGAGACATAAAGACCAATTAATACACAAGTATATAAGGGAAATGTGTGCAGTACTCACGGTAGATGTGTTCTTATAGCCTCAGTTAAAGAAAATGTTAGCGTATGAGTCGTTATCAACCCTGGCCTGGCTGTATCTAAGGGAGGGACGCTTATATTATCAAGGCTGCCTTAAGTGGAGAGAGTCTGCCCGGCCAGTCATCTCTCCTCCCACTCTCACTTATCGAGGGCAGACTAAATTAACTTGTCTAAATTCTACCATCTCTCATTCATATCTTATAGTATCAGACAATAATATAAATTTTTATTTATATATTTAAACCCCAAAACCATCATGTGAGGAAATAAGAGGTACTGTAGTCGCATTAAGAAACTCTGTGAGGAATGTGAGGGCTGGTAACTGTCTCGCCCAGGTCCACCTTACTCGCTGGGTCACAATGTAAACAAACAGTGAGAGGGCGCCGGTCTATCACCTTCACGACGCAAATGAAAGATGCTTTTGTTACTCTGTTTACGCAAGATTATAAGCTGTTTTAGCTGATTATCTGAAGAAAAACATATAGTACATTAACGAAAGAATTTGAGTGTATAAAAAAAGGATAAAGATGGATACACTGCAGTTGATGTGGATTTAAATTGTTTTGTCGGGTTTTCCTTCAAATCTTTACGACAAATTATTTTTTTTAAACAGATAAAAAAACGTGAATATACAAAGCTGATTAAATAAATTTTGTCACATTATATAAGGAGACGTTTAAAACATCGTCAATTTACGTTATACACTCGCTTAATGAAAATAAAGACCACAGGTACTACTGGTGATGCAGGAGAGTGTTTCTGGCGAGTCTTCTTTAACTCTCTCCACTACACTAACTCAACTTGTGAGCTCTTACAATAACTGGAGTAAGGTGGAAGTGAGTCAGTGTGGACGAGTCTTCTTTAACTCTCTCTACTACACTAACTCAACTTGTGAGCTCTTACAATGACTGGAGTAAGGTGGAAGTGAGTCAGTGTGGATTTAAACCATTTTTTTTAGCTCTTCTTCAAACAATGAGCAACACGAACCTAAGTTGTGGAAGACTTTTAAAGACCGGAGGGAGAAGTGAACAATGAAAGCAAATACACAATGATAATTAAATAGATAGAGAGAGAGATAGTGAGAGAGAGAGAGAGATAGTGAGAGAGAGAGAGGTGTTGCTAGGGTACAGTAATTAAGGTAGTGAGTGAAAGTGAGTGAGTTGGGCTTCCCACGGTACCCTTACTGGAACACTCTTATGTGGGGGAGGGGAGGAAGGAAGAGGAGGGAGAAGAAGGAGGAAGAAAGGGAAAGAAGGGGGAGAAGAAGGAGGAAGAATGGGAGAGGAGGGATAAGAGGTAAGTCAGGGAGAGGAAGAAAGGAAAGGGGGATAGGGAAGAAGAGGAAAATAAACAGAAAGGGGGAGAGAGAATAAGGGAGGGGGGTGGGGGTAAAATGTGGGGTAGGAGAGGAGGGGATGAAAGGGGGAGGTAAAGGAAGGATAGAATAATGGGAAGTGAAGGAATGGAGAATAGGAGGGGGTCTAGAAGAGAGGAGAGCTTTTTGATGGTGGTGTAGTAGTGGTGATGGTTGTGGTGGTGATGGTTGTGGTGGTGATGGTTGTGGTGATGGTAGTGGTGGTGATGGTTGTGGTGATGGTTGTGGTGGTGATGGTTGTGGTGGTGATGGTTGTGGTGATGGTAGTGGTGGTGATGGTTGTGGTGATGGTTGTGGTGGTGATGGTTGTGGTGGTGATGGTTGTGGTGATGGTTGTGGTGGTGATGGTTGTGGTGATGGTAGTGGTGGTGATGGTTGTGGTGGTGATGGTTGTGGTGATGGTAGTGGTGGTGATGATGGTGGTGGTGGTGGTTGGGGTGGTGGTGATGGTAGTGGTGGTGGTTGAGGTGGTGGTGCTGGTGATGGTGGTGGTGATGGTAGTGATGGTGGTCGTGATGGAGTGGTGGTGGTGATGGTAGTGGTGGTGGTGGTGATGGTAGTGGTGGTGGTGGTGATGGTAGTGGTGGTGGTGATGGTAGTGGTGGTGGTGGTGGTGGTGATGGTAGTGGTGGTGGTGGTGGTGGTGATGGTAGTGGTGGTGGTTGGGGTGATGGTCATGGTGGTGGTGGTGATGGTAGTGGTGGTGGTGGTGGTGATGGTAGTGGTGGTGGTTATGGTGATGGTAGTGGTAGTGGTTGGGGTGATGGTCATGGTGGTGGTGGTGATGGTAGTGGTGGTGGTTATGGTGATGGTAGTGGTGGTGGTTGGGGTGGTGGTGGTGATGGTGGTTATGGTAGTGAAAGTGGTGGTGATGGTAGTGGTGGTGGTGATGGTAGTGGTGGTGGTTGTGGTGATGGTAGTGGTGGTGGTGGTGGTGGTAGTGGTGGTTGTGGTGATGGTCATGGTGGTGGTGATGGTAGTGGTGGTGGTTGGGGTGATGGTCATGGTGGTGGTTATGGTGATGGTAGTGGTGGTATAAGACCCTCCCTCCCTCCTTGGATATTACCTTAAGGTGAAGACGAGGCCACTGTGAGGAATCGGACGAGGGCGCGTGGCAGGGACGGACCACGTGGAGTTTGTTTATTTACATTTTGTGGAGGACGATCAGCTGGTCGCAGGCAGGCAGGGTGCACGAGACGGTCCTGGTGTTGTGTGTGTGTGTGTGTGTGTGTGTGTGATAGATAGATAGAAGGAGGGAGGGAAGCTTGCAGACGAACGTATACACATGTAAGTGCAGTATACCTGTATATATCCTTGTTTATACACACACACACACACACACACACACGCGCACACACACACACATGCTCCTCTGGACACATGTTAACTTCTTATTTACAAAACTGTTTCCTGAGTTCATACAGTTCAGTTTGTTCTACGTAGACGGATAACAACAGTGTATACCTCTGCCAGCCAATCAGAAGTCTGTACTATACGTCCAATAGCCAATCAGGTGTCTGTACTATACATCCACCACCCAATCAGAAGTCTGCACTATACATCCACCAGCCAATCAGGAGTCTGCACTATGCGTCCACCAGCCAATCAGGAATCTGTCCTATACACCCACCAGCCAATCAGGAGTCTGTACTATACGTCCAATAGCCAATCAGGAGTCTGTACTATACATCCACCAGCCAATCAGAAGTCTGCACTATACATCCACCAGCCAATCAGGAGTCTGCACTATGCGTCCACCAGCCAATCAGGAATCTGTCCTATACACCCACCAGCCAATCAGGAGTCTGTACTATACGTCCAATAGCCAATCAGGAGTCTGTATTAGTACGCCATGAATGCGGAAGTTGAAATGTCACATCCTTGGTTCTAACAGTTAAGTGAGGCCACTGTGTGTGTGTGTGTGTGTGTGTGTGTGTGATGGTTGTTTTAATCTCTTTCATAATAAATTTGTATATTTTTTGAGATAGGCATAACTACTCTCTCTCTCTCTCTCTCTCTCTCTCTCTCCTCTCCCTCTCTCTCTCTCTCTCTCTGTCTGTGTCTACTGTATATGTCACACACACACACACACACACACACACACACGTGCAGAACCAGTCACCAATCAGAAAGCGCAAAGACTGGAAAAACTAGCAGACCGACCAGTCAGTCATTGAGTGGCAGGTCGGGGGGAAAAACTGGACCACTCTAACGTTGTTTATATGTATAATGAGGGCGACAAAAACTGAACAACGATGGAGTGAGTTTGGAAAGCGCACGCGACAAGGTGTGTGTGTGTGTGTGTGTGTGTGTGATGTCAACATAACCATAATAAAACCTAACTTAACCAAACCTGAATCCGCGGTTTCACTGTGAAGGTTCGGTTCTGGATGTTGAGTTTCGTTTGACTCATTCAACTTTTTTTTTTTTAGATACAACAAGGCTTACACACACACACAGACATACACACACACACACACACATTACACACACACAGACATACACACACACACACACACACACACACACACACACAGTTCTGCCCTTGAGGTTCACGCCATTTGTGGACCGAAGTTTGCAGAAGTCAGATGCAAAATATGGCCAACACGGAGGCTAAATATTTACACGTACACCTGAGAGAGAGAGAGAGAGAGAGAGAGAGAGAGAGAGAGAGACACAACCCCACCACCAATCTATACAGTATTATCACCTGTATACAAACACACACACCTGTAATCCCGCCCTACACCTGCTGATTACCCCCACACGTACTGTACAGGTGAGCACTGACACCAAGAATAAACACTGCTTCACTCGCTGTTGGGAGGGGGGGGGGGTAGGAGAGAGTGACTGGAGGGAGGGAGGGTAGGGAGTGACTGTGGAGGGAAGGGAGGGTAGGGAGGGAGGGAGGGAGGGAAGGTAGAGAAGCATTGGTGGCTGTCAGAAAAACTAGTTCACTTTTCTGTACTCTGGTCTTGTTAGTTCCAGTCTTTCTCAAGTTGGTGTTGGATCTCTCTCCTCTGTAACGATATTTCCCGTCTATCCATCTATCTATCCATCTATCTACCTATCTATTTATCTATCTATAATATCCTAGTACCATTCAATCCACGTTTGTTTACACTATGAAACACACACTCTCTCTCTCTCTCTCTCTCTCTCTCTCTCTCTCTCTCTCTCTCTCTCTCTCTCTCTCTCTCTAGGTATCACAGAGTCTACATGTGTTTACAGTACACAACACCCGGATGAGCTATGTTGACATTAAGCCTCCTCCCCCCCCCCCTCCCTGTTTACCTAAGAGTCCAAATGGGGCAGAGTCTCAGAGATTCTTCAGTTAAATCTCTAAGTCTCTCCTAAGGTGGAGTCTCAAAAGGTCGTAGGTTAAGTTCGTGTTTTGGGACGTAGAAATAAATGATGTGAGATGATTTAAGATTATTTTTGACAGCTACTTCGACATTACGGTTCACACACACACACACACACACACACACTCACACAGAAGCCACACACACACACACAGAAGGCACACACACACTCACACACACACACACACAGAAGACACACACACTCACACACACACACACACACACACACACACACAGAAGACAC
Organism: Homarus gammarus; assembly: GCA_958450375.1. Lineage (NCBI taxonomy): Eukaryota > Metazoa > Arthropoda > Malacostraca > Decapoda > Nephropidae > Homarus > Homarus gammarus. The sequence goes on from CAUDMG010000136.1 coordinate 264,608, forward strand.
ACACACACTCACACACACACACACACACACACACACACACTCACACAGAAGCCACACACACACACACACACACAGAAGGCACACACACACACACACACACACACACACACACACAGAAGACACACACACACTCACACACAGAAGGCACACACACACACACACACACAGAAGGCACACACACACACACACACAGCACACACACACACACACACACAGAAGGCACACACACACACAGAAGACACACACACACTCACACACACACACACACACAGAAGACACACTCACACACACACACACACAGAAGACGCACTCACACACACACACACACACACACACACTCACACACACACACACACACACACACACACACACACACAGAAGACACACTCACACACACACACACACAGAAGACGCACTCACACACACACACACACACACACACACACACAGAAGACACACACACACACACACACACACACACACAGAAGACACACACACACACACAGAAGACACACTCACACACACACACACTCACACACACACACACACACACACTCACACAGAAGGCACACACACACACACACACACACACACACACAAAACTAGTTGAAACTTACAAAAAAAAAAGAAACATAAAAGTCACTTACAATTTCACAGCTGAGGACACCAGGAGCATATGAACCTCGTGAGACTATTAATAATACTCCGATGGCTCTCTCGTCAGTTATTGTGAGTGACTCATAATGTCTCAGGCGGTGTGAGTATCGTCTTATGAGTTGAGTGTTTTGTGGGGGTTTATAATGCTTGCCTTCAGTGAGAGAGAGAGAGAGAGAGAGAGAGAGAGAGAGAGAGAGTCAATGGGGTCAGGTATATTGTGTTCAATGACAGCGTGAAAGGTTATTGTGGCCACATAAAGTCACTCGTGTCACCCTGAGCCAAGGGTTATTGTGGCCACATAAAGTCACTCGTGTCACCCTGAGCCAAGGGTTATTGTGGCCACATAAAGTCACTCGTGTCACCCTGGGCCAAGGGTTATTGTGGCCACATAAAGTCACTCGTGTCACCCTGAGCCAAGGGTTATTGTGGCCACATAAAGTCACTCGTGTCACCCTGGGCCAAGGGTTATTGTGGCCACATAAAGTCACTCGTGTCACCCTGGGCCAAGGGTTATTGTGGCCAAACTGTACAGTGGCCAATGAGACTCAGACACAAGCAATGGATGGCCACTTAAGACGTTATATCAAAGGTTTAAAGTTGGCCCGATGCTGTGTGTGTGTGTGTGTGTGTGTGTGTGTGTGTGTGTGTGTGTGTGTGTGTGCGCGTGTGTGTCTTCTGTGTGTGTGTGTGTGTGTGTGTGTGTGGTAGTCTTATGTGTGTGTCTGTGTGTGTGTGTGTGTGTGTCTTCTGTGTGTGTGTGTGTGTGTGTGTGTGGTAGTCTTATGTGTGTGTGTGTGTGTGTGTGTGTGTGTCTTCTGTGTGTGTGTGTGTGTGTGTGTGTGTCTTCTGTGTGTGTGTGTGTGTGTGGTAGTCTTATGTGTGTGTGTGTGTGTGTGTGTGTACTCAGAAGAATTCAGTGTGCTACCATTTCCCAGCTGGTGACGTGACCCCCGTGAGGTGACCAAGCGCTCCTCGCCACAACACAGTCCAAACAAGAGGTCATCCTCGCTCCGTACAGCAACAACACAACATACCGGTTATCGCCCTGGCCTGAGATCTTGTTGTGAGATATCCACCATGTTAGGGCAGGAGTCATTACTGTTCACGGGAGTTACTGTGTCCACGACTCCTAGACGGAAGGGCGTCCACTGCACGTCTCTATCGCCACACCTTCCTCTATCTCTTTCTCCCACCTTACCTTCATCCCTAGCTTCCTTCATTCTTCTCTCTCTCCCTTCATTCCTCTCTCTCTTTTTCCCTTTCTACCTTCAGCCTTATCTCCCCTCTTTCCTCTCCCCATTTTCCCCTGCCTACCTTCCTCCCTAGCTCCCTTCCTTCCTCTTTCTCCATTCTTCCCCACCTCCCCCACTCATCACCGGACAGTAGGGGAAAACACTTAGAGGTGTCCTACTCCTAGCCTTGAGGGTTGAGGACGGCTGTTGGCCCTCCTACACGTCCTTATCTGCCTCTTATCTTCCTGGCTGGTCAAGTTGTGGTCACCCAAGATGTCTGTCAATACCCTGGAGGCTCAGCAAGATTTCCTGTGTCCCTCGATGATGTCCATTGTGCGGGAACGAGGAAGTTATTAGCAGTGTCCAAGATGTCCCGTAATAAGGATTAAGGAACCTCATAGGACACAACCAGCGTCCCTGACCGAGTCCTTACAGTGTGTGCGGGGTGAAGGAGGGTAGGACATCAACAGCCTCGTCCCAGTTTCAACACCTCGTCCTCAGCCTCTTCTCAGCCACACCTGTCCAGTCTTACCGACAACATTTATATACAGTGTATGATGTCACCTGATCTCGGCCGCGCCCCTTCCCGCCCTAACTCCCCTCCCATTGTATCTTTCTCTTCTTCTTCTCCATCATCACCATCTTCTTGTTCTTCTTCATCCCCCTTTTCTTGTTCTATATCTGTATCGTCGATAACATTGCGTGTTACAGAATTTAGTATATTGTAGAGATGTTTTTCAGTGAGTTAGACTAAGCATCACCTCATTTTCTTTTATTGTAGCTGCAGTTAATAAAGTTGTATTTAACGTATCTTAAACTTTTACCGGCTGTGTTGGTCTCGTCTTGTCACCGCTACTCTGGCGACCATCGACAACATTGATGTTTTTGTTTTGGTCATCGATGATCCTCTAAGAAACTGTTGGCTGGATCCCTCTATAGCCACCCAGGATGATCAAATGGCGCCTACAGTATTTCTTTTTATTTTAGGCTTTGGTTTTAGACGCCATTTGTTTCCTGACGATCAGTACCAGTGGAGGTTCATCATTCGTAATCTCTCCATCGGAATCTTCTCAACACAGTGAACTTTAGTCCCGTTTTGTGGCCGCTTGTTGGCGGCGGCCCTTCGGTTCACAAGGTTGTTGACGGAGTGTGGAGAAGAACCTCGCAGGTCCATTCGTCAACTTCGTGGGTTTTCAGTTCTTCTGCCGTGACGCGCGTCCCAGGTCTCTTGTCTTCGGTACAAGTGAGTGGCGACAGTGGTGATGTTATTGATGGTGGTACTCGAGGAGTCATTTAACACTGAGTTCGTCTCTCTCTCTCTCTCTCTCTCTCTCTCTCTCTCTCTCTCTCTCTCTCTCTCTCTCTCTCTCTCTCTCTCTCTCTGCACCTTTGGGTTAGCTTCCTGTGATGGATGGTCCGCCTCCTCCAGTGACCATCTGCAATGTGTCGTGGTGGTGGGTTTTTGATGACTGGCTGCAAGTGACGAGTGAAGCTCAGGAGTTATTGAGCACCGACAGGGAGCCCGGGTGTTGAGCACTTCATTAAGCACCTAGAGGGTTTGTGAGCACCTTGTTGAGCACCGACAGTGAGCACTTGCATTCAGTGAGGTGGAGTGCCTGGAGGCCCTGAGGGATGAGTCTTACCCCAGCTGCTGCCTCTCACCTGGTCATTACGCCTTATGCCTGGGGGTGAGGGGGTGACAGAGAGGGTGAGGGAAAGAGGGTGTGTGGGGGGGGGGGGGGATGATGGAGAGGGTGAGGGAAGGAGGGTGTGTGTGTGGAGGGGGGATGATGGAGAGGGTGAGGGAAGGAGGGTGTGTGTGTGGGGGGGGGGGATGATGGAGAGGGTGAGGGAAGGGGTGAGAGGGTTACCTGTGTTCTGCACCACGCCATTAGGGCTTTAAGAGGCCAGCATAATTAAGGCCCTTCACTCATACTCTACCGAAGGCTTTTTTATACGTCAACACCATTATGTCAACGCCATTAATAAGTCAAAGTCTTCAAGTCAACGCCCACGCCCACGCCTAACGGTATTATTACGACCTTTACTATGAACAACAACACAATACTTATTTACAACCAGTGGCTCTCCCTACAACACCGTAGAGGAGACTGGAACTATTACTTAAGACTCCATTGATACATTACCCGGTGACCACAAGGACCTCCAGGCGACTGTGAGGAATAGCCTGGTTGATCAATCACCCGGGGGCTGGTGTTGTTGATCTGGCTGTAGGGGTCAGGAGAGAGAGAGAGAGAGAGAGAGCCCGTAATTGTCGTCAGGTAGATGCTAGGTAATAATGACTGTAGGTAGGGGAGGAAAGAGAGGGAAGGGCAGGGAGGTGAGGGTAAGGAAGGGTTCGATGGTGGTGTTTTTTATTTTTTATTTTATTTTTTGTAGAGAAAGGAGGATGAAAGAAGATTAGAGGTAGGGGAAGGAAGTTATAATTCGGAAATTGAAGAAATTTAGGAGGTAAGAGAGGGCGGGCTGACTAAGCTAATAGTGTGTTAGGGTTGTGTAATGGGTTAGTTATTGTCTGTCGGTACAGGCACTAGACATCCTACCCTGTCCCATATATGGGTGTTTTAAGGGCCTTATTTCATATTCCGCCAACCCTACTGGCGGATACTGGTCTAGGGAGGTTGTCTATTGCCTGGCCGTGTAGATCGGGGGTGGTAATGGACCTTTTGAGATTTGGTGACTTTTTGGGAACCGTGTATGGTTGTTGTCGTTATCTGGTGGGAGTCTTTGAAGGAGTTCTTGCTCTGATCGTTCTATCTTTTGCCAGATTCTGCTGGCCAGGGTGTGCAGCTGCTGGTTGATGGGTTTTATTCTCAGTTCTCTATGTATCTCGGCTGTGGTTCTGGTGAAGGGGTATTTTTCACCTGTGACGAATCTTAGGGCTTCATTTTGGACCACCTGTAATTTTAATATTTGAGTGGTGATCATAGTATGAAGAGGTATTGCTGGGTAAGTTAATATCGGTGTGATAAATGATGTCACCGGGCGGAGTTTTATTGTCTCAGGCAGCGCTTTAAAGCGGTATAGTTTTCTCCGCTCTCTTCTTGCCTTTTCCTTCCTGGTGTGGACATGATGGGAGTAACCTGTCGTGGATATATGCAGGCCCAGGAGGGTGCCTCTGCTTTTGTATTCTATCTGGGCATTATTGGTTACTAATGGATGGGTTTTCCTTCTGCACAAGGGTATCACTGTGAATTTCGGGAGACTGGTTTGCATTTTCCATTGTTTTTCGTAATTATTTACCCTTTCTAATTCCCGCCTGGTGTTGTCGACCTGAAACGCTCGCGACTTTCCTTGATGTGTTGTTATTTGAGTGATGTCGTCTGCATACATAATATCTTCGTTACCTATTCTAGTGGGAGGCGGGGTGTCACTTGTGTAGATATTATATAGGGTGGGGGAGAGGACGCTGCCCTGAGGGGGGAATGGGACAACTGGCCGCCGCCATCTGGCCGCAGCCCAGTTTGGTTAGGTTTGGTTAGGTTAGGTTAGGTTAGGTTGTCAACAAAAAGTTCCATATGGCGGCCATTAAAAAGTGGCGAGTTTCCCGAGGCCAGTGAGGCTGCGGCCAGCTGCGGCCAGATGGCGGCGGCCAGTTGTCCTAGACCCCCCTGAGGGACTCCGCTCACGAGTGGGAAGGTCTCTCCTGTGTGTTGTCCTACCCTCAGTCTGGCATTTCTGCCGTCAAGAAAGTTGCAAAGCAACTTTTCAATATTGGTGGGAAGTCCGAGTTGGAGGATCTTATATTTTAGACCGTCGTGCCAGACTTTGTCAAACGCCTTCGCTACATCCCGGAGAGTTAGATTACATTGTCTACCACTCGCCGCGGCTCTGGCTATGTTTTCGCATGCCAGGGCTATCGCTGTTGTGGTGGACTTCCCTTTCCTGAACCCGAATTGTCTGCAGTTGACTCTGTTTGTTGTTTCCAGGTGATTTCTCAGACGGTTATTGATGATTTTTTCTAGGATTTTTACAGGTACTTCGAGGAGGGAGATCGGTCTGTAGTTGAGTGGGACGGCGGGGTTCTTTCCTTGTTTTGGTGTTAGGGTAATAATGGCCTCTTTGAATTTAGTTGGGAAGTAGCCGCAAGCGTTCATTGTGGTTCTCAGTCTCTCCATGGCCGGGTTGTTTATGTGACTGAGGATCTCCTTGGTGATGCCTGAATAACCAGGGGCTTTATTTTTGGTATTGGAGATGGTTGTGTTGAGTTCTTCCGAGGTGATTGGTTTGGACAATGGGCTGTCCGCTCTCAGATCCTCCCATATGGTTTCAGGGGAAGGCTGAGTGCGGTGTGTCTGGCCCCGGAGTTCATCGAGGACGAGCTCCTCGTGGGTACCATCGAATCCCCTATTCTCTTCATTTGTGATTCGGAAGATGTTCCTCCATATGTCCCTCAATATGGGTTCTTTGTCTTGGTCGTCATATATTTTACTTCCTGCGTGGTCAGTTATATATGATGACTCGTCACGGCTGCAACCTTTCAATCTCTTAACTCGACGCCAAAACTCTTTTGGATCGTTGTATGTATGTGAGAGTTGTTCAACTATTTCGGCCCATTTAAGGTTGCTTTGTTCCAGAGATCTTGTTTTATTTCCTCCCGGATTCTTCTGTATGTATTATAGCTTACGATGTCCCAACCATGGGTCTCGGCTCTCTGTTGTAGCAGTTGGAACTGGTTTGTGAGGGCTATGAGTTCTGGAGTCTGTTGTGGGTGTGGGAGAGTTCTGTTGCGTTTGAGAGGCGTGGCCTCCTGGTAGGCTGTTCCTGTGGCTTCACACCATGTGTTGATTTCTTCTTCTGTTTTGTTCACCGGCTGACTGTCTTTGGTCTGCAGGATTGTCATGCCCTTGACCTCAAGTTCGGCTGTAGCTTTTTCGTTGAATAGCTCCCAGTCGGTCTGCTTGGCGATTCTCCGTGGTGGAGCTGGTATAGTTATTGGTGTTGCTGAGATGGTCATGACTATAGGCAGGTGGTCGCTGGAGGTTACAGGGCCTTGTTCAAAGAGATAGTTGTGGAAGCATCTGCCGTTTGTTATTGCTGTATCTGGAGTAGTGGCTGAGTTCCTACTGGAGAACGTGGGGAAGTCTGGGCTTATTAGTTAGGCTTTTTTGTCTGTTATGAAGCCAGCGAGGCCTCTTCCAACATTGTTAGTTGTCCTCTTACCATCTAGTTGAGGATGTCTGGCGTCCATGTCTCCAATGATGTAGGTTGGGTGGTGGTATGATAGGAGTCTGTGGAAGTCCCCGTAAGGCAGGTAGTCCCTGCGTGGTGGGAGGTAGGTTGTGGCTATTATGATTGGTCCTGTGGTTAGGTTGATTTGAACAGCGAGAGTTTCAGAGGTGAAGTCGTCTATGATTCTGTGGTGGACATCTCTTTTTACGGCGATGGCCACCCCGTCATTTGGCTCTTCTGATAGATTGGATTTATGGATCCTGTAACCAAATATTTTTAGTTCTTCAGCCGCCTTTTGGCCGTGTGAGTTTATGAGTATAATATCTGCGTCAACCCGGTTGTATTGGCTGGGCAAACTGAATTTATTAGTTCTCCAGTGGAGGACGTTATGTTGCATTATTTTCACTGCCTTACGTAGCGAGGCCATTGTATCTTGTATTTGGTTTTGGGGGGATCCCTCGGGTTCGTGGTTTGTTCACTGTGCGTCCATTCCTCAATTTTTTTATCATCCCAACGGATGACTTTTGGATACAGTTTGTAAAATCGACCTGTTTTTGTTTAATGCCCTCGTGGATGTCCGCCTCGGAAATAGGGTGGGAGTACTTCCATTTCATCTTGTAATCAATTACTCCTTTAGCGACTTCATCACGTGTACAGTCCTCGTTGATGTGGTTTGGTATGTAGTGACCCGGATGGTGGTAGTGGTGACGGTAGGGTGTGGTGGTGGTGGTGATACCTGTAGAGAGTTGACGAGAAAGGTGAGGTTAATGTGAGGGGAGGAGGAGGACGGGGGGGGGGGGGGTACTCTTACCTGTACTGAGCTGCAGGTGATCGAAAGGTGTTACCGTTTTCTCCGGGGCACCACTCACTACACCCTCTGGGGCACCACTCACTACACCGTCCGGGGCACCACTCACTACACCCTCTGGGGCACCACTCACTACACCCTCCGGGGCATCACTGGACTACACCCAGCTGAGCCAACTACACAACTGGTTCTGTGTGAGGTACATGGGGTGTGGGGTACATGGGTCTACTTTCACTGGAGCGATGCAGGGAGAGGAGGTGTCCGTCTACCCACACCAGGTAGTCGTGTCGTGTAGTGCCCTGGTGATGCATCCGTCCCGCTGATGGTGACGCACGTGTGGTGATGGTGAGTGATGGTGACGCACATGTGATGATGGTGACACACATGTGGTGATGGTGAGTGATGGTGACGCACATGTGATGGTGACGCACGTGTGGTGATGGTGAGTGATGTTGACGCACATGTGATGGTGACGCACGTGTGGTGATGGTGAGTGATGTTGACGCACATGTGATGGTGACGCACGTGTGGTGATGGTGAGTGATGTTGACGCACATGTGATGATGGTGACTGATGGTGACACACGTGTGGTGATGGTGAGAGATGGTGACGCACTTGTGATGGTGAGTTATGGTGACGCACGTGTGGTGATGGTGAAGATGGTGACATACGTGTGGTGATGGTGTGTGATGGTGAAGCGTGTGTGATGGTGACGCTCGTGTGATGATGGTGAAGCACGTGTGATGGTAAGTGATGGTGACTCACGTGTGGTGGTGAGTGATAACGATGAGGGTGTGGTGATGGTGATTGATGGTGACGCACGTGTCGTGAGGGTGAGTGATGGTGACGAGGGTGTGGTAAAATTGACTCACGTATGGTGATGGTGACGAGGGTGTGGTGATGGTGAGTGATGGTGATGCACGTGTGGTGATGGTGAGTGATGGTGATGCACGTGTGGTGATGGTGATAAAGGTATGGTGATGGTGACGAGGGTGTGGTGATGGTGAGTGATGGTGACGCACGTGTTGTGATGGTGACGAGGAGTGTACTGCTGGTGAACGATGGTGACCTAGCGGTGATGGTGATAAGTATAATAGTGGATAGATACAGTCACTCAAGGGGTCGGATACAGTCACTCGCACGTGCCAGTTAGTGTGAGTGATGACGACACAGTTTGTTAGGTTCCTTGACGCGACGCTTAGGAACTGTACTGCTGTAACTGTAAGCTTGTATGTGACGCTTTTTTGTATTCTGAGGACACGACTTGTACTAGTTTGTATTTACCGACTAACTGACTGTACTAAACTGGTAGTATATAGTACAGTTACCGCCTCCAACGCCGTGTGACGCAAAGGGCCTCCACATACTCGCTCCAGCCATTCCGCTCTTGAGCTCTTTCCATGGCTGTGATTAGCTCGTCCTCCGTCTCCCTTCTTATGGTTGGGACCCATGTAGGCCTTGGTCTTCCTCTTCTCGTTCCGTCCACTCTCCACTCGACCGCCTCTCTCAATACTCTATCCAGACCCACACGCAGAACGTGCCCTAGCCACCTCCATCTATTCTTCATCAGCCATTCATCGATATAGGGAACATTTGTGACTTCTCTTACCGTCTCGTTTCTAATACGATCACGCCATCTTATGTTCAAGATTCTTCTCAATGCCTTAGTCTCAAAGGTTAGGAGAGATAAAAGAGTACCAATGTATTCCTGCACCACTGTACCATTGTATCACTATATCAATCACTGTATCAGTTTATGAAGATATAGAGCTCTGACGTGGCAGGGATTTTGATGGGGTCACGTCACCCAAGCGTAAACATTGACTCTCTCTCTCTCTCTCTCTCGTTTGGTTCACTTCCTTACTCACTCTCTCATTCACTCACTCAAGACTTTACCTATGTCCTCATTAATACCCTTACTCACTTCTTTACTCACTTCCTTATCCACCTGTTAACCTTTTGTTCACACGATCACCCAACGTGTTCCCGGGACTTTGGACAACCACGTGTTGAAGGTATGGACAAACGGCCATTATTAGCATGCTTCTTGTCTTGAGATCTGGGGCACTGGCATGACTCGCCCGCTGAAGGTCGAAGTTCAAAGGTCATTGTGTGGTTGTTAATTGTGTTAGGATAGATCGTATTTTTTAAAAGTATTAATTCGTGTTATTATCAAGTTGTAGAGGATGGTAATATTATTCTAGTGACTCGTATTTAACAGTGGTAAACCCTGTACTTCTCATTTATATGTCATGGGTTCGAATCCTGCTTGACCGGGACACATGTTAGAAGGGTGTTATCCAGTGTGACCCTCACTACCAAACATCACAGGTTTCCCAGTCCCCGATTTCCTTCTATACTAACACTGGAAAAGTGGCGAAAAAATTATTATTATTATTATTATTATTATTATTATTATTATTATTATTATTATTATTATTATGATCATCATCATCATCATCATCATCATCATCATCACACTTGACATGTTTCCTGTAAGAGTTATTCTTTATTGGTAGAGGCTGTATCCTGTATCCCTTTATTGAGTGGTGTGGTATGTGACATGTGGGGTGTCATGTGTCACGTGTGTGTGTGTTGTGTGTGCGTGTGTCAAGTATCATTATGCCGTCTCATGTGTACACTGATCCTTGTGTTTCCTTGTGTTACAGATGTGTTGGAGGCGGAGTACGAATGTTACAACCACCACGTGTCGGCGCCCACCGCCCTCATCAGAAACAACTTCCGTGGCTTCTGTACCGAGATGCTGGGTCCCACAGCCACACCCTCACGCCAGCACCACCCACCACCACGCCCACCTCCCCCAGAGGAGTTCAGGAGTCGCTCACCGTCGCCGGAGGACCCCAGGCGACCCTCGCAGCTGGAAGAGGACCTGAGAGCTGCAGGGGTCTACTTCAGGCGGCCAGGTTCACCACCCAGAGTCCCCGTCAGGAGCTACACACCAGTTAGGAGTCGCACGCCCACTAGAAGCTATACGCCTAACAGGAGCCACACGCCTACCAGGAGCCACACGCCCACGCGGAGCGACGTGGAAGATGTGGCGGCGGCGCTGGACGAGCTTGACGCGTCCCTGGCAGGGATCAGCAGCTCCTCTGGTGAAAGTTCGCCTGCGCGGTCTCACGCCTCCAGTGTGGTGGAGCGTCGCCAGTCTGGCCCAGACCTCACACCAGCCCACACCCCCGTCTCTCCTCACACATACTCCGTCAACCACGCCGTCGGGGACCCTCACGTTGACACCCCCGAGTACACGGGGGCGAGGGGTCACGCCACCTACAGTAACTTTGTGAGTTATAACCACAACCGAGTGACCGAGGGAGGGGCAGGCCCCAGCAGGCAGCCAGCAGACCCAGCTAGAGTGTCGGCAGGTGGGTACAGTGCCGGGGAGGGCAGTGGGCGGCCGATTACCACAGTGGGCGGGAGAGGCCAGGATGGTGGGTCACACCAGGCCCACCAGCAGCCCACCAGAGAGGGCGTCATGGAGAACTTCAACCTCATCGAGGAGGTGTATGTGGGCGCCCCCCGCACTGTGCCTCACTCCTCCGTGTCCATGCACGCCTACTACCCCGGCGTGCAGTACACGCCCCCCACACCTTCACCGCCCACCATGACGGCCGCCGGCGGGCCTCGACACTCGTCCCTCAACCCCACCAGGAGGCTGTCTGGGTCTCCCACTGTGGCACCCGGGGACAGTGACAGTGGGCACGAGAGTGGTGCCACCAGCCCCTGTGGTACTCTCACCGCCGACGACACCCACTCCCCGCCCCCGTCACCCAACACCCCCGCCCACATCATCACCCAAACGCCCTCCACGTCCTCCTCCCTCAACCACTCCCGCACCTCCAGTTTACACTCCTGTCGCGGCGCGGGCGTGCTGGAGGGAGAGGTGGGCGTGGCTGTGGTGGGTGATCCTTGCACCAACGTGGGCGCGAGCTTAGGCGGCGCCGTGTTGGACCCACGCCCGCCCACGCACTTCGTGGTGGTGGCCATCGACTTCGGCACTACCTACAGCGGGTATGCCTTCAGCTTCACCAGAGACCCTGACAGCGTCCACATGATGAAGAAATGGGAGGGTGAGTACCATGTGACACCAGTACCATGTGACACCAGTACCATGTAACCCCACTACCATGTGACACCAGTATCATGTGACAACCAGTACCAAGTGACACCAGTACCATGTGACACCAGTACCAAGTGACACCAGTACCATGTGACACCAGTACCATGTGACACCACCTCATTTCTCTTTACACTTATGTTAACTTAAACAAGGAAAGGGAAATACATCAGTTTTTTGAGACAATAAAGAGATAAGATGCTGAGAGACTAAGAGAATTTGTTATTGTTCTATATTGTGTAATGTTGGTACCCTCTTCTCTCTCTCTCTCTCTCTCTCTCTCTCTCTCTCTCTCTCTCTCTCTTCTCTATCATAAGCTAACAGCAGTAGTAGTTGTGGTAGTTGTGGTATTAGTGGTGGTGGTAGTGGTGGTGGTAGTAGTGGTGGTGGTAGTAGTGGTAGTAGTGGTGGTGGTGGTGGTGGTAGTAGTGGTGGTGGTGGTAGTAGTGGTGGTGGTGGTAGTGGTAGTAGTGGTGAGTGGTGGTAGTAGTAGTTATAGTATAAACAATAGTTATGGTGGTATTAGTTGTAGTTGTGGTAGGTGCAGTAAACCACGCAGGAAGCTTAAATGCCGTGACAAAACTATGGCGTTTAGTAGAGCGTAACTACCTCCTCCTCCACCCTCACTACCTCCTCCTCCACCCTCACTACTTCCTCCTCCACCCTCACTACCTCCTCCTCCACCCTCACTACCTCCTCCTCCAACCCCACTACCTCCTCCTCCATCCCCACTACCTCCTCCTCCACCCCCACTACCTCCTCCTCCACCCTCACTACCTCCTCCTCCACCCTCACTACTTCCTCCTCCACCCCCACTACCTCCTCCTCCACCCCACTACCTCCTCCTCCACCCTCACTACCTCCTCCTCCACCCTCACTACCTCCTCCTCCACCCTCACTACCTCCTCCTCCACCCTCACTACTTCCTCCTCCACCCTCACTACCTCCTCCTCCACCCTCACTACCTCCTCCTCCACCCCCACTACCTCCTCCTCCACCCTCACTACCTCCTGCTCCACCCTCACTACTTCCTCCTCCACCCTCACTACCTCCTCCTCCACCCCACTACCTCCTCCTCCACCCCCACAACCTCCTCCTCCACCCTCACTACCTCCTCCTCCACCCTCACTACCTTCTCCTCCACCCTCACTACCTCCTCCACCCACACTACCTCCTCCTCCACCCCCACAACCTCCTCCTCCACCCTCACTACCTCTTCCTCCACCCTCACTACCTTCTCCTCCACCCTCACTACCTCCTCCTCCACCCTCACTACCTCCTCCTCCACCCTCACTACCTCCTCCTCCACCCCCACTACCTCCTCCTCCACCCTCACTACCTCCTCCTCCACCCTCACTACCTCCTCCTCCACCCTCACTACTTCCTCCTCCACCCTCACTACCTCCTCCTCCACCCTCACTACCTCCTCCTCCACCCTCACTACCTCCTCCTCCACCCTCACTACTTCCTCCTCCACCCCCACTACTTCCTCCTCCACCCCCACTACCTCCTCCATCACCCTCACTACCTCCTCCTCCACCCTCACTACCTCCTCCTCCACCCCCACTACCTCCTCCTCCACCCCCACTACCTCCTCCTCCACCCTCACTACCTCCTCCTCCACCCTCACTACCTCCTCCTCCACCCTCACTACCTCCTCCTCCACCCTCACTACTTCCTCCTCCACCCTCACTACCTCCTCCTCCACCCTCACTACCTCCTCCTCCACCCTCACTACTTCCTCCTCCACCCTCACTACCTCCTCCTCCACCCTCACTACCTTCTCCTCCACCCCCACTACCTCCTCCTCCACCCTCACTACCTCCTCCTCCACCCCCACTACCTCCTCCTCCACCCCCACTACCTCCTCCTCCACCCACACTACCTCCTCCTCCACCCCCACTACCTCCTCCTCCACCCTCACTACCTCCTCCTCCACCCTCAATCCTCCACCCCCCCCCCCACACCTGTAACACCGTCCCATATAATTAATAATTAATTTCTTTATGAGGTAATGTGTCGCCACTGTTACGCTGAGTGAGGAGGAGGAGAGGAAGGAGGAGGAGAGGAAGGAGGAAGAGAGGAAGGAGGAGGAGAGGAAGGAGGAAGAGAGGAAGGAGGAGGAGAGGAAGGAGGAAGAGAGGAAGGAGGAGGAGAGGAAGGAGGAAGAGAGGAAGGAGGAGAAGAGGAAGGAGGAGGAGAGGAAGGAGGAGGAGAGGAAGGAGGAAGAGAGGAAGGAGGAGGAGAGGAAGGAGGAGGAGAGGAAGGAGGAAGAGAAGAAGGAGGAGGAGAGGAAGGAGGAAGAGAGGAAGGAGGAAGAGAGGAAGGAGGAAGAGAGGAAGGAGGAGAAGAGGAAGGAGGAAGAGAGGAAGGAGGAGAAGAGGAAGGAGGAGGAGAGGAAGGAGGAAGAGAGGAAGGAGGAGGAGAGGAAGGAGGAGGAGAGGAAGGAGGAGGAGAGGAAGGAAGGGGAGAGGAGAGATGAGAAAGGATGAGAAGGAGGAGAAGGAAGAGGAAGAAGAAGAGGAGGAGCGGGAGGAGGAGAAAGGGGAGGAGGAGGAGAGGAGAGATGAGGAAGGATGAGAAGGAGGAGAAGAAAGAGGAAGAAGAGGAGGAGGAGAGGGAGGAGGAAGGACGAGTAGTAGGAGGAAAGAGTAGGAGAGTAGGAAGAGGAGGAAGGACGAGTAGTAGGAGGAAAGAGTAGGAGAGTAGGAAGAGGAAGAGGAGGAGAACGATAATTACCTCCACGGGATAATTAGTGTAATGGTGTTAGTTTACGTAACATTAAGAGGAGGTGTTTGTATATAAGGGAGGAGGGGTGACTTATTTATTACGTGGTCCGTGATTAGGATAAGTACTGTACGTTAGTTTGTTAGCGTTCGTGTGTTTGTGTTATCCTATTTGTGTATGTTTCTGCCCGTGTGCTTTTGTTTGTTAGCCCGTGTGTGTGTGTGTGTGTGTGTGTGTGTGTGTGTGTGTCAGTCCGTTTGTGTCAGACTGTGTGCGTGTGTCAGCTCAGCCAGTCAAGTGTTCCAGCGCAGTAAAGGTTGGAGCTCTGGACCCACCATACTCGTCAGGCTGGGTGTGGAAATCGTGGAAACTTGTTTTTTCCCTCCCAGCTCCGTGAAAGGTCAAAGTTCAAGGTCATAATAATCGTGAAATAAATCATCTTCGGCTGCAGCTCACTAACGGTAAATAGATATCACTTAAAACTTGATCCAAGGAGCGTCTGTGTTTGTAGACTTTGTTTATTTTTATGAGTATTTGTGTTTATCTATTTTTTCACGTGATAGAAAACGAAAGGAGAAAACGGGGTAAGAGGAGTGGGTAACTCAAGTATAATTTGAATATTGTGTTGATGGGATGAACTG
>CAUDMG010000136.1:285000-332500 GCA_958450375.1 Homarus gammarus
GATGACCAGGTGAGTTGGGGGGAGGGAGGTGCTTCATGATGACCAGGTGAGTTGGGGGGAGGGGGGTGCTTCATGATGACCAGGTGAGTTGGGGGGAGGGGGGTGCTTCATGATGACCAGGTGAGTTGGGGGGGAGGGAGGTGCTTCATGATGACCAGGTGAGTTGGGGGGAGGGGGTACTTCATGATGACCAGGTGAGTTGGGGGGAGGGAGGTGCTTCATGATGACCAGGTGAGTTGGGGGAGGGAGGTGCTTCATGATGACCAGGTGAGTTGGGGGAGGGAGGTGCTTCATGATGACCAGGTGAGTTGGGGGAGGGGGGTGCTTCATGATGACCAGGTGAGTTGGGGGGAGGGAGGTGCTTCATGATGACCAGGTGAGTTGGGGGGAGGGAGGTGCTTCATGATGACCAGGTGAGTTGGGGGGAGGGAGGTGCTTCATGATGACCAGGTGAGTTGGGGTGAGGGGGGTGCTTCATGATGACCAGGTGTGTTGGGGGAGGGGGTGCTTCATGATGACCAGGTGTGTTGGGGGGAGGGGGTGCTTCATGATGACCAGGTGAATTGGGGGAGGGAGGTGCTTCATGATGACCAGGTGAGTTGGGGGAGGGGGTGCTTCATGATGACCAGGTGAGTTGGGGGAGGGAGGTGCTTCATGATGACCAGGTGAGTTGGGGGGAGGGAGGTGCTTCATGATGACCAGGTGAGTTGGGGGGAGGGAGGTGCTTCATGATGACCAGGTGAGTTGGGGGGAGGGGGGTGCTTCATGATGACCAGGTGAGTTGGGGGGGAGGGAGGTGCTTCATGATGACCAGGTGAGTTGGGGGGAGGGGGGTACTTCATGATGACCAGGTGAGTTGGGGGAGGGAGGTGCTTCATGATGACCAGGTGAGTTGGGGGGAGGGAGGTGCTTCATGATGACCAGGTGAGTTGGGGGAGGGAGGTGCTTCATGATGACCAGGTGAGTTGGGGGGAGGGGGGTGCTTCATGATGACCAGGTGAGTTGGGGGGGAGGGAGGTGCTTCATGATGACCAGGTGAGTTGGGGGGAGGGAGGTGCTTCATGATGACCAGGTGAGTTGGGGGGAGGGAGGTGCTTCATGATGACCAGGTGAGTTGGGGTGAGGGGGGTGCTTCATGATGACCAGGTGTGTTGGGGGGAGGGGGTGCTTCATGATGACCAGGTGTGTTGGGGGAGGGGGTGCTTCATGATGACCAGGTGAATTGGGGGAGGGAGGTGCTTCATGATGACCAGGTGAGTTGGGGAGGGGGTGCTTCATGATGACCAGGTGAGTTGGGGGGAGGGAGGTGCTTCATGATGACCAGGTGTGTTGGGGGAGGGAGGTGCTTCATGATGACCAGGTGTGTTGGGGGGAGGGAGGTGCTTCATGATGACCAGGTGTGTTGGGGGAGGGGGGTGCTTCATGATGACCAGGTGAGTTGGGGGAGGGGGGTGGGGGTGAGAAGGGAGAGGGGGAGGGGAGGAAGGAGGGGAGGAAGGAGGGGAAGGTGAATGAAGAGGAAGGAAACAAATTAATAAATTAACCTCAAAAAATAAAGGTTGAACCCAATAAATTTATTATGGTGATTTGTGCTGCCTGTCCAGTGTGTGTGTGTGTGTGTGTGTGTCCAGGGGGTGGGTGTGTAGCGGTGTGTGACCAGCTGTACCGCACCCACACACACACACACACTGTTTGTTCTCAACACTGTTAAGTAAGCAGTAAGTCAGATCACTACACTGTTTACCGTAGACAATTATTGTTGTTTGTTATTATTATCTAGTGTTTGGACCTATTTACAGAACGTGCTTTAAAACCTTTGTTGTTATTGGGTAGTAATACACTATAACAACTCTTATTACCATGGTTGTGTAGAACAAAATTTTCCTAATCTAAGAAAAAATTCAATTAAAAATATAATTCGAAGTGGTAAGAAAAAAAATAATTTAAGAATGGTTTCAAAAGACGTTATTCCTTAAAGCCCTAACATACATTCACACTACAAGAACAACATTGTATACCACGAGAGATGTATTAATAAATTTGGTACAGGAGCCTAATACAGCGTGGGGTCTGTATGTATGTTGGACCGATACATTGAGATTCATCCATTGTACTGTACTAAGTGGTGAAGAATGTGTCTGATGGAAGCTGGTAGACGAGAGGAGTTTATTTACTTACTAACAGACAGACAGACAGAAAGACAGACAGACAGACAGAAAGAAAGAAAGACAATAATTCTTTTCGGATACATTACCAATTATATGTACTGTATATACATATATACATAAAACTTAATTTTAAAAGCTTACGACCACACACACACACCTGGTCATGACACACACTCCTGGTCATGACACACACACACACACCTGGTCATGACACACACACCCACCTGGTCATGACACACACACACACACACCCACCTGGTCATGACACACACACACACCTGGTCATGACACACACACACACACACACACACACACACACGGTCAATGCATTGTGAGAAGTTGCTGACCCTCACCCCTGCCCCCCCCCCCCCCCACGTTTAAACCAGCGGAACTCAATAGGCGTGAAGACAACTTATGCGTGAGACTTCCTGTGTGTGTGTGTGTGTGTGTGTGTGTGTGTGTGTGTGTGTACTAATATATGCACAAGTTTTTTTTGTTTCTCTCTCTCTCTCTCAACCTCACGCCGTCTCCCTCTTGCAGACACTGAGTCGTGACACACTCCTGCAGGCTGCCAACGGGAAGAAGGTGCCAGCGCTACAGATCTTCAGCCACGCCCTCGGGTACTTCCGCAACCACGCCCTTAAGGAACTGACGGACCAGGCAGGCGTGGCCGTGCTGGAGGAGGACGTTCGGTGGGTCATCACGGTCCCCGCCATCTGGAGTCACCCCGCCAAGCAGTTCATGAGGACAGCCGCCTACCAGGTGTGTTGACGCCTCATGAGGTTAGGTTAGGTTAGATGAAATACGCTGGAGTGTCTATTCTTCAGGTGATCAAAACTTCCTTATCCCTCACTTACAATATTCCTCCTCCACTGATGGTCACCTCTCCCCCCCAGGCTGGTATGGGGTCGAGCAGTAGACCAGAGCAGCTCCTGATAGCCCTAGAACCTGAAGCTGCTGCCATCTACTGCCGTCGTCTGCGTCGTCACCAGCTGCTGCCAGAACGCCCCCCGGAGATGCGCGCCCCAAGACACTCCTTCAATAGAGATTCCCTCGGTATCTCGGATTCCACCCCGGTACCTGCCTTACCTGAGTTAGATAGAGGTATGTCTTACCTGGTGTCTGTTCTCAGTTGACCTGCCATACCTGAGTACAGAGGGCCGTTTTATTGTATATATGACTAATTAATTTACCAGGTGGTACTGCGTGTGTATATATTCATTTAAGACAGACAGACAGACAGACAGACAGACATACAGGCAGACAGACAGAGAAAGAAAGAAAGAAAGAAAGAGAGAGAGAGATTGAACTCTATAATTCATGGATCCAGCACAGTTATTGCAGTTCTATGGACACATTATTCAACACAAGTGTCTTTGTTGTTATGTCATGAAGTGCTGTCAACTGTATATAGTAGATGACAGGTTATGGCACGTAACACACAGGTGAGTACAGCTGAAGGTGCACCTGTACTCACCTGTACCTGTGCTTGAACCTTTCATAAACCTGTACCTGTGTCTATATTTTAATTATACCTGTACCTATAACCTACCCATAACTTGTACCTATAATCTGTACCTGTAACCTACCTGTAACCCGGTAACTGTAACCTGTACCTGTAATAATGTTGTTCGTTGACCAGTAATGTTATGTAATATGATGTTGAATGACCTTTGACCTAGAGCTGTATGACCCATTGGGAGTCTTGTTACAGAGGAGCTCATCTCACTGCCGTACCGGAGCGTGGAAACTGTCGCTGATTGGCTGCAGGAAGGTATTAGTGTTGACCAATCATTGACTGCCTCACTCACTCACTCACTCACCTGCCTGCGCCAATATTAAGTTACTCATTAGTTGGCTGAGTTAGTTTGTTTGGTGGAGGAGAAGGTGTTACTCACTCACTCACCTGCACAGATATTATATGCCAAAGCCGCCCACTCCACATACACAGCTGTAGATGCTAAGTGTAGCGTAAACCACTTACTAAGCGTACCTGGCTGATAATGTTGACTCGTAACTTGAAGCGGAATAGTAGTAGTAGTAGTAATAGTAGTAGTAGTAATAGTAGTAGTAGTAGTAGTAGTAATAAAATGGCTGCTAAGGTGTGGCTATTGGGGGAGGCTGGAGGCCATGTTAAAAAAAAGTAGTAGCAGTAGTAGTAGTAGTAGTAGTAGTAGACACTTTATACCTACAGACACTTTTACTCTCACTGTATATACTAACTTTAGCACTTTAATGAGCACTTCTTAGACTCGTTTACATATCCTCAGTTTATTCTTATTTATTATCTTATTTTGAAGATTATTATTCACTTTACTTAGTGTGGTGGAGGTAATCTTTCTTCTCTTTCATTTGGTTTTATTTTTAATCTTTGTTTTACAGACTGGGTTTAATACTAATATATATATCAGCTTAGGCTTATGGTTGGTGAGGCATGATTTGTTTGTGGGTTCTGGCCATACTGTTTATATGCTAACTTGTTTATGTAATTATTGACTTTATTTTACCTGTGTGTTCATGTGTTTGTTTACTTCTGTTGTTTACCTGTGTTTGTTTACTTCTGTTGTTTACCTATGTTGTTTACTTGTGTATGTCTACCTGTGTGTTGTAACAATACGCCCTGTTCCCGCCCACACCAAGCCGCCCACCCTACTCGTGGGCGGCCCAGTGACCAGATGGCCCTGTCCACCTCTCTCTTTTCTCTTCCTCTATGTTTTGCTCTCACCTCCTCTTCCTCCTCTCACCTCTTCTTCCTCCTCTCACCTCCTCTCACCTCCTCTTCCTCCTCTCACCTCTTCTTCCTCCTCTCACCTCCTCTCACCTCTTCTTCCCCCTCCTCTCACCTCCTCTTCTTCCTCCTCTCACCTCCTCTCACCTCCTTTTCCTCCTCTCACTTCCTCTCACCTCCTCTCACCTCCTCTCACCTCCTCCTCCTCTCACCTCCTCTCACCTCCTCTCACCTCCTCTTCCTCCTCCTCTCACCTCCTCTCACATCCTCTCACCTCCTCTTCCTCCTCTCACCTCCTCTCACCTCTTCTTCTTCCTCCTCTCACCTCCTCTTCCTCCTCCTCTTCTTCCTCCTCTTACCTCTTCATATGGACTCTTAATAACCTAACCTAACCTAACCACATCTTACAGACACAGTATATGCTGTGGTGGACTGTGGCGGTGGTACAGTGGACATCACGGTTCACCAGATGACGGACAGGACTACCGGACACCTGAAGGAGCTGCACAAAGCCACTGGAGGACCTCACGGCTCTATTGGTAAGTGCCTCCTCCTTCAGTTTCACCTTCAGGTTAGGTTAGGTTTGGTTAGGTTAATGTAATCAATAATAATATACTGTAATTGATCTTTGTCACACGTTCATTATCATATATTTTGTTCTACTTGCAGCATAAATTGGGAATGAAAGAACAAGGTTTTATAACAGTACAGGTATAACAAGAAACACCTATATTGTTAGTTATGACAGGTACACAGGTACTTTTCTAACACCTTGTAGTTCGTAAGGGCCAGTGAACAACACCTACTTGAGGGAGCCACAACAAGGTCATCTGAGGTCGATCATTAGCTCAGAGTTTATAAGTCATCGAGTAAACAAGAGATAAACAGAGGTTATACTTGAGTCCTTTACCAATGTTGTAGTTATGATGTGTGAGTTGTGGACACTTTAATAAGCTCAGACAACCCTTCAGTGTACACCACCTATGATTGTTAGTGGTAGGGAAGGTTATCTCGTCTCAAGGTGGCCAATACTCCTTAAATTATTATCAAACACCTGAAATTCATAACTATTTTTTCTTCTGACATTGGAAATATTAAATCAGTGTTGAGTGTCGTTGTATTTTATTATTATTATTATTATTATTATTATTATTATTATTATTTTCAGGCGTTGATACTGAGTTTGAGAGGTTCCTGGAGACCATCTTCGGTACAGATTTTCTCGCCACGTTTAGACAGCAGCGACCAGCAGCGTTTGTTGACCTCATGATAGCCTTTGAGTCCCGCAAGAGGAACGCCTCACCCTACAGGAGTAGCCCCTTGAATATTGCCCTACCGTTTTCTTTCATCGATCTCTACCGCAAATTTAAGGGCAAAGATGTGAGTTAAGAAATAATAATAATTAGATTTCCAAAGATGTATTCGGTGCTCTTTGTCTTTCCCTCTAGCCGGGGTTATGACAGCATCCAGGGAGACTCTTTTCACATCACTTACGGGAGACAGAAATAAATGTAATTCCATTTAAAACAAAGAAAATGTTCCTTATACAGAAAAATAAAACTTTATACAATTTAACATACTTATTTGTTTTATATGTCGTAGTTAACTTTGGTCAACAATATTAGATTTAATGTAAACACAAAATGGAAAAATTATTATTGTTCTTTTATTTTTCATTTACTTTTGTTTTGGTTATGAAAGTATGGCATAAAAATATTAATATAAATTATGTACTTTATATAGTTTCTTGTAATTATATTTGTATTTAATTACTATAAGGATCCTGAAGATTACCCCACCTCACCGGTTATTTCACTTAACCTAACCTAACCTAACCTAGACAGTATAAGTGTGTTTAATCATCATGTATAACAAGGGGGGGGGGAGCTAATCTTCAGGTGATCCAACGGTAGAAATAGTCAGGTAATGAAGGTGTCTTATGTGTGGCCGGCAGGTGGAGTGGGCAATTAAGAAACAGCAACACCTGGGCGTGAGATGGTCGGCCCAGGGCATGTTAAGAGTCGAACAGGAGACTATGAGACATCTCTTCCTGCCCACACTCTCAAACATCACCCAGGTAAGGTAGAGAGAGAGAGAGAGAGAGAGAGAGAGAGAGAGAGAGTTTGCTGATAAGGGAAATAACAAAAACAAGATGTGCCTTAACTTTAAATTGTTGATGACTATTTCCTAACTTAGAACTTGGCCTCAGTCCATTGAGTACGATGACTAAATCCTTTGAGTACAATGACAACCCCTTGAGCGCGTTGACTGAACACTTCAAGTATGATGGCCTATTTCCTTGAAAAAGATGTCATCGTACTCAAGAGGTTAAGTTATCGTACTCAAGAGGTTAAGTTATCGTACTCAAGGGGCTAAGCTACAGTACTCAAGGGGTTAAGCTATAGTACTAAAGTAACTAAATGGGCTAAGCTATAGTGCTCAAAGGGTTATGCAGTAGTACTCAAGGGGTTAAGCTATAGTACTAAAGGGGCTAAGCTATAGTACTAAAGGGGCTAAGCTATATGCTCAAAGGGTTAAGCTATAGTACTCAAGGGACTAAGCTGTAGTACTCAAGAGGTTAAGTTATCGTACTCAAGGGACTAAGCTATAGTATTCAAAGGGTTACGTTAGCGTACTTAAGGGGTTAAGCTATAGTATTCAAGGGGGTAGGTTATCGCACTAAAGGGGTTAAGCGATAGTACTCAGGGGTTAAGCTATAGTACTCAGGGGTTAAGCTATAGTACTCAGGGGTTAAGCTATAGTACTCAGGGGTTAAACTATAATACTCAAGGGGTTAAGCTATAGTACTCAAGGGGTTAAGCGATAGTACTCAGGGGTTAAGCTATAGTACTCAGGGGTTAAGCTATAGTACTCAGGGGTTAAGCTATAGTACTCAGGGGTTAAACTATAGTACTCAAGGGGTTAAGCTATAGTACTCAGGGGTTAAGCTATAATACTCAAGGGGTTAAGCTATAGTACTCAAGGGGTTGGGGTTATTTTACTCAAGGGGATAACCTAAAGTACTCAAAGAGTTATGTTATCGTACTCAATGGGTTAAACTATAGTACTCAAGGGGTTAAGCTATAGTACTCAAGGGGTCAAAGACGTCAGGCACAGTGATGCATTATAACAACCATTGACAGGCGATCGAGGCGGTGTTGTCGACGCCTGAGGTGGGGCCACTACAGTACATGTTCCTGGTGGGGGGCTTCGCTGAGTCAGAGCTCCTGCAGAAACACATACGGGACACCTTCGGCCACAGAGTCAACGTCATCATCCCTCAGGTGAGAGAGAGAGAGAGAGAGAGAGAGAGAGAGAGAGAGAGAGAGAGAGAGAGAGATAATTGGTGTGTGTGTGTGTGTGTGAAAGAGACATAGTCCCGTTCTTAAATCACCCCACTAATATGACTATTAACTGCGATCTCCAGGGTATGGGTCTGGCCATCCTCCGAGGCGCTGTTCAGTTCGGCCTCGACCCTGGTGTAGTGACCGTCAGGCGCTCTCGTCTCACCTACGGCGTCGGGGTCCTCAACCGATACCAGAGAGGAGTCCACCCACCCGACAAGAGGGTGGAGGCGGCCGGGTCGGTGTGGTGTGCTGATGTGTTGGATCGCTTCGTGGTGGTGGACGAGAGTGTGGCTGTGGGGGATGTGGTGGTGAGGTCCTACACCCCCGCCACACCTGCACAGACCACAGTCATCCTTCACCTTTATGCTACCCAACGACACGACGCCAAGGTGACTCATCATAGCCTTACATACCGACCTTCACTCACCTGCTTTCTCTTCCTCTTTTACTCCTCATTAACCTTCTCCTACTCTGTACCGACTCCTATACTTCTCTTCCATTCTCCTTCCCCTTTTCCTTTTCTCCTCCACTCTTCTTCGCGTCTTATTTTCCTCCTCCTCTTTCGTTTCTTCTCCTCCTCCACCTCCTCTGTATGATCTCATGTTGTGTCATTTGAATATGTATACACTGAGCCTCAAAGATAAGCATTCACTGATGCTACTTCCGCCACAGGTTGAGTTTCTATAGAAGCTCATTGTCGTCTACGTTCACTTTAAACTATTTATCCGCCTGTGAGTGTCGCTACGGCCCTGTGTCGTGTTCACAATATCTTGTTCCTGTACAGTTTGTGACGGAGGCAGGCGTGGAGAAGGTAGGAACACTCCACCTGGACTTGGGATCGACCACAGACCACCGACAGAACCCAGCCACCACACGAAGGGAGATAACAGTCCACATGAAGTTTGGCGACACGGAGGTGAAGGCATCAGCTGTCGACCACCTGACTGGGCAGTGTGTGAAGGCCAATATAGACTTTCTCACACTGTAAACGTCGTCATCATTATTCCTTCATTACCAGAGCACAAAATAGTCTTATACCTCATCCACTTGATAACACAGAAGGAGATGTACGACGGCGTGTGTTGCTCAGTCCAGCACGAACGTTTTAAGTTGTGTTAATGTTTTTTTTATGGAACAACCCAGGACTGTTGTCTGAGTCAGTCTCCGCCATGTGTGTGTGTGAAAAGATGAATGTACACTTCCTGTCATCACTTTTGGGGGATGAAGCGTGTCGAGGAGTTGCACGTTCCTCTGATTGTTTCGTGTTTGATATAGATAAGTCAAACAGCATCTTTACAATGTTAGTTACTTGTTATCACACTACATACAAGGGAGCTTCTCCCGTCATCAACATATAAAGTGTCTGTCATCGTTGAGGATACCAGGCAGGTTCTTGGCACTGTCTGAAGAAGGTTCTGAACGGGTGGGTCGTCAGCCTTCAACAAGACCCAGTGCTCAAAGAGGAATTCAACTGATTAACCCTGATATCAAGTTTATATATATATATATATATATATATATATATTATATATATATATATATATATATATATATATATATATATATATTACACACTGGGTGTAACACTGTACATAACTCAACATGTGTTATAAATTCATCTCATTAAACATATAAGGATATTGATTGTTTGATCATTTTGAATGTTAATGAAGAGTTAGAGATTCCAGGTAAGACTTCGGGTGATCAGATGACATAGAAAAATAATAACGATTACAGTTTGAGATGAATTGAAGCCTCAGTCAGAAGTACCAACACACCTGACATATACTACATAACCAAACAAGTTAATTGGTGTTGTTTCAGGTATGTAAATACAGGTGTTGTAAACTATGCACCACACACACATACAAACACACATAATACTTTACTCTTAAGTTGATGCCAAAGGAATTGTACATAATCTTGTTCTTTTTTTTTTAATTAATGACGCTCGTGTGCCTAATTACCCTCACCTTTACCTGTAGATTGAACCTTTACCTGCTGATGAGGGCGGTAGTCTGAGGAGCAGCTTCACGTCTACGAATCAATATTTAGTTTTTGTTTACCTAGTGATGTGGTTCTCATAATTCGGTGAAGTTTATAGGTAATGATGGGTTGTAAGTCGAGAGGTAATGATGGGTTGTAAGTCGACAGGTAATGATGGGTTGTAAGTCGACAGGTAATGATGGGTTGTAAGTCGACAGGTAATGATGGGTTGTAAGTCGAGAGGTAATGATGGGTTGTAAGTCGACAGGTAATGATGGGTTGTAAATCGACAGGTATTGATGGGTTGTAAGTCGACAGGTAATGAAAGGTTGTTAGTCGACAGGTAATGAAAGGTTGTAAGTCGACAGGTAATGAAAGGTTGTAAGTCGACAGGTGTGGTTGTAAGTCGACAGGTAATGAAAGGTTGTAAGTCGACAGGTGTGGTTGTAAGTCGACAGGTGTGGTTGTAAGTCGACAGGTAATGAAAGGTTGTAAGTCGACAGGTAATGAAAGGTTGTAAGTCGACAGGTGTGGTTGTAAGTCGACAGGTAATGAAAGGTTGTAAGTCGACAGGTAATGAAAGGTTGTTAGTCGACAGGTGTGGTTGTGAGTCGACAGGTGATGAAAGGTTGTAAGTCGACAGGTAATGATGGGTTGTAAGTCGACAGGTAATGATGGGTTGTAAGTCGACAGGTAATGATGGGTTGTAAGTCGACAGGTAATGATGGGTTGTAAGTCGACAGGTGTGGTTGTAAGTCGACAGGTGTGGTTGTGAGTCGACAGGTAATGAAAGGTTGTAAGTCGACAGGTAATGAAAGGTTGTTAGTCGACAGGTAATGAAAGGTTGTAAGTCGACAGGTGTGGTTGTGAGTCGACAGGTAATGAAAGGTTGTTAGTCGACAGGTAATGAAAGGTTGTAAGTCGACAGGTAATGAAAGGTTGTTAGTCGACAGGTAATGAAAGGTTGTAAGTCGACAGGTGTGGTTGTGAGTTGACAGGTAATGAAAGGTTGTTAGTCGACAGGTAATGAAAGGTTGTAAGTCGACAGGTGTGGTTGTAAGTCGACAGGTAATGAAAGGTTGTAAGTCGACAGGTAATGAAAGGTTGTAAGTCGACAGGTAATGAAAGGTTGTTAGTCGACAGGTAATGAAAGGTTGTAAGTCGACAGGTGTGGTTGTAAGTCGACAGGTAATGAAAGGTTGTAAGTCGACAGGTGTGGTTGTAAGTCGACAGGTAATGAAACGTTGTAAGTCGACAGGTGTGGTTGTAAGTCGACAGGTAATGAAAGGTTGTTAGTTGACAGGTAATGAAAGGTTGTAAGTCGACAGGTGTGGTTGTGAGTCGACAGGTAATGAAAGGTTGTAAGTCGACAGGTAATGAAAGGTTGTTAATCGACAGGTAAAGAGAGTTTGTCAACCAACAGGTAATCATTTAATAAGAGTTTACCACTTAAAGAATCGTCTCAGAGAATCTAAACACCAAGAGAATCAGATTTCTTTTTTTTTTTTACAATTTGTACATTAGAAAATTATAGAAACTTTTTTTTTCAAATTCAAAAAAATGTCTTCACAAAGGAAGATCATTATTCAGTGCATGTAATCTTCCGTATTGAGCTGAAGAGTACTGCAGGGGCTGTTGTTTGCTGCTGATGCTCTACCATCTTATATTATAAAGACAATTATACATATATGAATATAAAATATAAATATATATATTATCTGTAGTGCCAGTGTTTTATTTATTGGTCCTGTGTGAATTTGTAGCAGGTTAGGTTAGGTTAGGTCAGGTCAGGTCAGGTCAGGTCAGACTACCTGCTGTGCCTCTGGACCATCGCTTGATTGAACAATGATGATTTGGACTGTCGTTCTTGTAATGTTCTTAAAACACTCAAGAACACCTCCCTGAGCCCAGCCGGTTATTGTTGAACCAGCAGGCCGCTCATTAAGCCATAGCGTTGCTGTCAGTCTGGGGTCAACACTGCGGGTATATCCACTAAGGGACCTTTTAGAAGAGGTGCTTACTCAGGGCTGATAAGGGTGGCCAGCCTCTAAAATAAATGTTAGGCATCCCAGGGACAACCAGGAGTACCAACACTATGATGGCTGTTGGCTGGGGGTTGGTACACCTGGTCTTAGGTGTGTCCTGGGACAGGTAGGAGTCTCTGAGCAAGGTGTGACGCCCATCAACCTTCACCACACTGCCGAGGGCGGCTGTATGGTCGACAGTGTTCCCTTTGTAACCTGGAGTACTCTGGTCCTGTCCTGCTGACTGACTGAGGAAGACACTGTCCTTCACACGACCTGCCTCTCAGCCAGTATGGACACTAAACGCCACTGAAAATGTCTGCCGCTCTTGGAAGCTAAAAGGTATGTTTACTAACTGAATAGAAATTACCATGATGTACTTTAAGTTATGATTAATCGTAATTAATCAATCGACTAAAGAGATACGTTTAAGTAACCCTAATTCCGGGTTCACTATTTACTTAAGAGATGTTTTTTTTTATATGAATCCGGATATTTGTCTCGATTCTCACATGTAAACACACTTTCTTTTAATCTTTTTTAATCTGGGGTAAGAGAACACATCTAGTTACAGCAGAATCTCACTGTAATTTCCGCCAAACCATTCCTGGGCAGCTATGATGGCGCGGCGGCCTAAAGAGAGCCGTTAGGAGTGCATGAACATTTCCAGGAACAGCGACGGGAAGGAAAAACAGAAAATAACGTAAGAATATTTAAGAGTCCAGGCCAAGTGGGTGAGCAGACCGAGGAGGTGGAGACGGGGAGGTAGGGTGATAGGGGGGAGGTAAGGTGATAGGGGGGAGGTGACGGTCAGAGAGAGAATAAGACAGGGAGAGAGACGTTCTTGTGTCATAAGTCGACGTCATAAATCCAGATGAATCCAGGCAGCAGGTGGCGGCCCTTCACTCACCCCGGCCAGCGAGACGGTAAAATCACACGGTACAAACTGTTAGACTCCAGGTGGGTGCTCTCTCTCTCTCTCTCTCTCTCTCTCTCTGTATTTATGTCTGTCTGTCTGTTTATATCTCAGTTTGTTTAGATCTGTCTGTCTGTCTTTGCCTGTCTAAATGAAGATTATGAAACGGGAGAGAGAGATAGAGAGAAAGTTTGGAAAAGAAAGAAAAAGAGACAAAGATACAGACAAGAGAAGAGTAAAGAAGAGAAGAGACAATAAATAAGTCTCTCAGCAAGTAAAGTCAGCGAGTTAGTGAGTCAGTCAATCAGTAAACACAGTCAAAATAAACCACAGAAAGCAGATGATAACAGTCTTAAAGAGCATTAAATAATTGTTAGTCGTATAATCAGAAACAACCTGGCGCGTCCACATAATTGTTTTTCATTATACAAAATACATTATACACCACTGCAAGATAAATGAATTCGATTATACTTACTAGCGTTTTGTTGAATGGTTTTAACAATGCATGGAAAATTTATAAATGGTGAACAAATATTGGAAAGTTTAATAGCGCGAGCGGAAAGATGCATTCGGGTCTAATTCAGCGCTTTGGAATTTAATTTCAGCTTTGAATAGCGTTTAGAGGCATTAAGGCGGATCATATCCCTGTATCGTAACGGAATTAATGCATTGGTTTAATTGATACTGAATATGCTATCATAAACGTGTACATTAATATTCTTCTTATCAATAATGGCGTAAAATTAAAACACTGGAACGTTTGGTGACGTGGGGAGGAAAATTACGAGGATATAACGAAGTCCTTGAGAAAAATAAATGACCAGAGATGTAATTTATTGACTATTTATCGTGATTTATCGACACGACTGAGGCTTATAAAGAGGTAAGGTTTTCTAGGGTGAATTGTGGAATGTTTTTATTTGTTGTTCCAATAATGTTCCTCCCCTCTTAACGATAGTTGTTGTTGTTGTTGGTGGTGGTGGTATTGTTGTAGTTGTTGTTATTGTTGATAGTGGTGCTGGTAGTGTTATTATTATTGTTGTAGTAGTTGTTGTTAGTGTTGTTGAAGGTGGTGGTAGTGGTGTAGTTGTTGTTATTGTTGATAGTGGTGCTGGTAGTGTTATTATTATTGTTGTAGTAGTTGTTGTTAGTGTTGTTGAAGGTGGTGGTAGTGGTGTAGTTGTTGTTATTGTTGATAGTGGTGCTGGTAGTGTTATTATTGTTGTAGTAGTTGTTATTAGTGTTGTTGTTGAAGGTGGTGGTAGTGGTGTAGTTGTTGTTATTGTTGATAGTGGTGCTGGTAGTGTTATTATTGTTGTAGTAGTTGTTATTAGTGTTGTTGTTGAAGGTGGTGGTAGTGGTGTTGGCATTTTATTTTAATTTTGTCACGGCGCCTAGTTTATTGTGCACCCCATACTCATCCTATAAGCGGTAGCACAAAAAGATTACAGAGTTCACAAAGGGTCTGTATAACTAACCCCCGTGGTCAGGATATTATGGCAATGAATGTTTCACAGATTGTATTTCAAATAAATTATTTGATTAGTTCTGCACATAGAGGGTAACTCATTCACAACTGTATTTGTGCGCCGATGACTTGTGTGAAATGTCGTTCCTTACTTGTTTTTTTATGCTTCGTGTTGATGTGTATTTGTTGATGTTGTCCGTTAAGGTTGTTTACCGTTTTCAGTGTTATTGTCGTTGTTGTGTTTGTTTAATTGTTTAATTTTTTTCAATTTCAATTGTTTATTCCTTGATAGAGGAAGCGGGATCCTAGTGCTGTCACTAGGTACCCCTGTACAATGACACCAGAAGCATCTGGCAAGTGTGACAAGTATATACAGTTTAAATATTATAAAGGGGCTGACTAAAGCCTAAGGAAGGAAGGATATTCCTTTAAGCCATAATCAATGTTATTTACATAATATCTGGCCAGTATGGGGAGGATCATCGTGTCTCCGTCAGGGGGTCGTGGAGTGGTGGTCCAGCAGGCGTCACGGAAGCGTTGTGTGTGGGGACATCTTAGGAGGTAGTGGATAAGGGTGCGGCTGTCGGGTCTTCTGCATAATGCACAAGAGCGTTGCTCAGTGGATGCGGGGATACCAGTCTCCCAAGCAAAGTCATACCCAATGATGATACGGGCAGCAATCACGTCCCCTTTCCGCGACCCTTTCCCATAGACATACGAGAGGTCAGGAAGTTTACGGAGGACATCGTACCAGGTGGGCGGGGAGTCCAGGGGGATGGCTGCTTCCCGAGCTTCTCTCTGTTTGCGGCTAATTTGGGCCCTTAGCTGTAAAAGTGTTCGAGGTGTATAAGTGTATAAATGGAAGTCAGGGCTAAACAAAGGGGACATTACAAAGGTACTCAAACTATCCAACCAGGAGCGAACTCGTAACAATGGTTTTAAATTAGACAAATTTAGATTTAGGCGGGAAATAGGTAAACACTGGTTTGGAAACAGAGTAGTGGATGAATGGAACAAGTTACCAAATATCATCATTAACTCGAATACGCTGAATAGCTTCAAACATAGATTGGATGCTTATATGAGCAATAGGGGTTGAGTGTAAACGGGACTGCCCAGTCGGGCCAATAGGCCCGCTGCAGTTTCCTCCATTCTTATGTTCTTATGTTCTTATACCCACATGACTGGGTATCCATAGGAATGTCACAGGACGGCCTGCATCCTCAAGTGTGGATGTTAACCCTCGTATTCGGAGGATGAGGTCCTTATTTTTCCCTGATCCAAATGCCATTTAATTGTTTAGTGTGTTCGTTACGCTCAAGTTCATTTGTTTAATGTTGTTACGATAATCACAGGTTAGTTAATTAATTATTCTCCTATTTAACATATTATCATAAAGCTTTAATTGATAAAGACAAAGACGTAACAAAAATCACACAGAGACACTTCAGATCTTACTCAGCCACGTGACCTGAACCATATGATTTTTGTAAACAAACCCGACACGTCTGCCCGCCAGTTTGGTTCGTCACTTGAAGGTCGGCCAGTACTAGTGTGACCCAGCCAACGTTTGACAACACGCTGGATAAGTGTTGGGTATTTCCTCACTCGAACACTGTGTATCACCTTTTGGGCTAGAGGAATTGTTTGTAAAATTGAGTATATTACGTGAACGATATTGCCGTAGTGATGTTTAAACCGAGTAAAGGAGTGGACGAGTATTGGACAGTTGGTGTTAATGTAGTTTTGTATTTCACTCGCTGTCAGTGCACAAGGAGGAGGAACTGTGAGAGCCTTCAGGAGTATGCAGCGTTTATATATATTCGCGATTGACTGGCTGGATGAGTGACGTCCCTGTGAGGTAACCCCGACAGGTGTTAGCCAGGTAAGTCTCGTCATTACTAAAGCAGGTAATCAGTCATCTTGGTCAGGTGTTGTTACCTAAGCGCCACTTGTCTCTTATTGACCCTTCACAGTTTTTGGTCGGTTTATTTATGTGTCAGCTGCAGTTTATTTTTCGGTTGTAAAGTGAAATTACCACAGTACCTAACCTAATGTAACCTAACCTAACCTAGATTTAAGGAACGTGTGTGTCCTGATGTGTTTAAAAGGCACCACATGTGTTATTACCCACTAGTGCAGGGGTGGGCAATTATTTTTGATGGAGGGCCACTTCATGAATGGTGGCACACTTCGCGGGTCACAGGTTAACAGCGACGAGCCAGTGTTCCTGCTATGTCCACCCAACTTCCAAAATTGTCCTTTCTGTAATTAATAAGAATTTTTTTTTCTGATTGCCAAATGCAGTGGCGGGCCACAGAAATAATTTGGCGGGCCAAATGTGGCCCGCGGGCCGCAGTTTGCCCACCCCTGCTCTAGTGCATGTATATATAACTTTTAACTTCCCTGCCCCTAATAACGTCATTTGTGAGAGGTCTGTGAGGGACCCAAAGACTTAGAATCATTATGCTAAATTAAACACCTGATTGATACTGTGAAGAAGCTGCTACGGACGCTACCAAATCACGTATAGTATTAAAGATGACGACCAAAGCAGCGTTGAAGTTACTACGATAGTCTGTCCTCGTAACTAAATTCGTTTTCTTTAACTCTTAAGAAAACGACAACATTAAACTAAAACCTGACCAAAACAAATTGCGTTTACCTTCACCTCCTAACCCAATGACAGCATCGACACTAAACCCGGAACCCCAAGGTAACTCGATGTGTTCTAGTTATTCCCTTGATAAAAATAAAGGAGAAAAAATATTGTAGGAATCTTTGCGAATCCCAGAGAGACTCATTATCATTCACCTCGGCCTGGGGATGAAAGGCTTGATGTTGTGGTGGGTCGGTTTTTCTTTCTGGCTGTTTGGAATGAGTGTTTCGCTACTTGTTGGTCTCTCTCTCTCTCTCCCTCTCCTGTTTACCATAATGTTGTCTTTCCATTTCTCACTTCCTGTTCTTCGCTAATTTCCTCTCTCTTTCCAATTTCCCGAAGGTATAATAATAGTAAAGATAATAACGTATCTAATTCTGAAACACACACACACACACACACAAACACACACACATACACACACAAACACACACATACACACACACACACACACATACATACATGGATGTACACAACAACAAGGACTTTCATTAAGTGGTATTCATAAAATTATTTCCGTGGATGAAAGGACTTGTACCATTGAATGGAAATGTTACAAATATGCAAACAATCTAGTGCTTCAAAGTAGTGCTTCACCCTAGTGCTTCACAGTAGTGCTTCACCCAAGTGTTTCATCTTAGTGCCTCACCCTAGTACTTCACCTTAATACTTCACCCGAGTGCTTCACCCGGTGCTTCATTCTAGTGATTCATCCTATTGCACCAACCTGCTTCATCTTAGTGCTTCACATTTGTGCTTCACAGTAGTGCTTCACTGTATTGCTTCACCTTGGATCTTCACCTTAGTGCGTCTCAGTAGTGTTTTACCCTGATATACACAGCTGACCTGACCTGACCTAACCTAACCTAACCTAACCAATAGGACTGGGGCCCACTAGGACTGAGACGCATTAGAATTGGGGGCCTATTAAGACGGCGAGGTTAAGTAAGAGGCCCCTTAGAACTGGGGCCCGGCTGATATCCCGCAACCTCCTCATCAAACTCGACCGACACATTACTAAACTTGCTTAGTGGAGGAGAAATTCATGGCTGCATTATTCACATCTGTCCAGGACTGACTCAACATTCCTCTGCTTAACGTCCTGGCTAAACTGTCCATAAAACCCGGGGTAGTAAACACACGCACACACACACACACACACACACACACACACACGGTCATTCCTCCGGTTTAATGGCTGATATCGAGATAGGTATTTTAGTAGGGGTTTATGTCTATGTTAAACCTGGCGTGAAAACTGCTTGGATAGACCTGCTGCTGTGGTCACTTGAACTGGGAACAATGTTATTATCATCATCATCATCATCATAGCCACCTAGTACCATTATCACCACCTCCGTCACCATCACTGCCACTACAACCACCACTACCATTACCACCACTAATACCATTCACTACCACTAATACCACCACAGTGAACCAATGACTAACCAGCCAACTAACCAAACAGCAGGCGTCAAACTGGTGGCTAGAATCAGTCATCAGTATTTTGACAATCAGAATTAACGTTTGTCTACTTGTTATGACGTCTCGTGTAAACTTTTTTTCTGAAGAGGAGGAAAGTAAAAAAAAAATATTACAAAAATTTTTTCATTTTTTTTCCCTTGGTTGTCCTTTTTCCATACCTTTCAGGGTTGGTGTGTGTGTGTGTGTGTGTGTGTGTTTGTTTGTGTGTGTGTGTGTGTGTGTGTGTGTGTGTGTGTTGATTGGTGTTCCGAGGCCGCGTCATATGCAAATGGTGGCAGCGTGGGGATTCAATATTGCAGTTGTATGTAGTATTTGTCATGTATTTTATTTTTGTATGATGTATTCACGTCTCTATTGCTTATGGAGGAGTATGTATTCATGTATAGATATATGTAGGTATATCTGTCTGTCTTTCTGTCTGTCTTTCTGTCTGTCTTTCTGTCTAGTTATCTCTGTGTTAAACTAACCCCCTCACCTCCAGCCCACTCCAGCTACGGTCCACTTCATCAATCTTTGCCCTGTGACTTTCCTCTTTTTATTCAATTTCTCTAACCTTCGTTTATCTGCATCTGTCCATTCTTCCATCCTTTCTCCCCTCTTTCCATTCCCCTCGCCATTCATCTTTTTCTATACAGCATTCATTCATTATCCGTTTATCCATTCTTATTCAATATCCAACCATAAATTTATTCTATACAGTAACCACAAAAAATCTATTCATCATTATTCATTATTTTTAGCATAACATCTACTAATTATATTCATTCATACATCATTTCCTGTACAATAATCATTCATTATACGATCATTCATTCATGCTCTCCTGTACAGTACATACTCACGAAGTTTTGATACATTTATCCTTTTGTGTAGAGCAATGTTTGTAGTTCTCCTGAAGGTGGTGAGGGCGAGGGGGGAGCTTCTCTTCATCTGTCTGGCATTTGGTTTTAGTGCAGTGATCTCCTTCCTTGGGTTATCTTGCTGTGGATGAATAGGTTTTGTTGTTATCTGTTGATTTGCTCAAGTATATCTGTACATTCCTTTGTTCTCTCTCTCTCTCTCTCTCTCTCTCTCTCTCTCTCTCTCTCTCTCTCTCTCTCACCTTTAACTCTTTTTCACTTATCATCCCTTCCTTACAACCTCCCTTTTCTTCCCCTTTCCTCTTCATTCCTTCTCGATCTTTTGTCCCCTCACCTCCCCCCGTCACCACCTCCTATCCATGTCCTCTTTCCCTTCCCTCATCCGTTCTTCCCTTATCCTCCTTTCGACAACATATCCTCCCTTCCTGTCCTCTCTCTCCCCCTCTTTACTTTGCCTGTTCTCTCTCCCCCTCTCCCCCTCTTTACTTTGCCTGTTCTCTCTCCCCCTTCCACCCTCTCTCCCCTCTCTCCCCTCTCTCACCCTTCACCAACCATTCGAGAAAAAAATACAAAGGAAAAAGCCACTATCAACCCAACGTGATATTGAAGCGCCTGACCTCTGGTGTATACGGCACAGCTCCCCAGGACACTCACCCCCGGCCCAACACTCACCCCCCGGCCCAACACTCACCCCCGGCCCAACACTCACCCACGCCCCGGCCCAACACTCACCCCCCCCTGCCCAACACTCACCCCCGACCCAACACTCACCCCCGGCCCAACACTCACCCCCGGCCCAACACTCACCCCCCCCCCCTGCCCAACACTCACCCCCGGCCCAACACTCACCCCCGGCCCAACACTCACCCCCCCCCTGCCCAACACTCACCCCCCCCCCTGCCCAACACTCACCCCCGGCCCAACACTCACCCCCGGCCCAACACTCACCCCCCCCCCTGCCCAACACTCACCCCCCCTGCCCAACACTCACCCCCCCCTGCCCAACACTCACCCCCGGCCCAACACTCACCCCCGGCCCAACACTCACCCCCCCCAACACTCACCCCCCCCCCCTGCCCAACACTCACCCCCGGCCCAACACTCACCCCCGGCCCAACACTCACCCCCCCCCCTGCCCAACACTCACCCCCCTGCCCAACACTCACCCCCGGCCCAACACTCACCCCCCGGCCCAACACTCACCCCCCGGCCCAACACTCACCCCCCGGCCCAACACTCACCCCCCGGCCCAACACTCATGAATTAATCGGCACTTTTGGCGAAACCCTCCCACCGTCACTCCCCTACTTTCCCCCTCCTTCCTCTCCCCTCCCACCGTCACTCCCCTACTTTCCCCCTCCTTCCTCTCCCCTCCCACCATCACTCCCCTACGCCCCCCCCCTCCTCCCCCCCCCCCCCGCCTCAGACTTAATGATTCCATAGTTAGGACTTAAAAGGTCGTCTGTTCTTCCCAGTCTTTGGGGGATAGAAGAGAGTAACTATCCCTGACTACGTGGAGAGACAGATCAGGCAAGGCCAATCAGGACGCCAGTAACTATCCTAGATTATGGATAGACAGACAAATCCAGGATGAAAATAGAATAGTGTTTTTTCTCGTTTTTATAGTTTTTTATCGTTCATTTTTCGCTCTTTTTCTCGTTATCTTTTTTTTCGTTTTTTATCGTTTTCCTCGTTTTCTCATTTTCTTCGTTTTTTCTCGTTTTTCCTCGTTTTTCCTCGTTTTTTCTCGCTCTTTATGTTTGTATTCTTGTTTACTTTCGTTTTCTCTCATTTTCTTCGTTTTTCCTTTGTTGTCTTTGTTTTTCTCTTTTATTTGTATTCTTGTTTTATTTCATTTTTATTCGTTTTTCCTTATTATTTCCATTTTCCTCGTTTTTTTTCCTTGTTGGTAATGATAGTTGAGTATCTTGTGTGTTTTGCTTTTTTCTGTTTCCTTTGTTTTTATTTTCTCAGATTGTTTGTACAAATTCACCAACGAGAGAGAGAGAGAGAGAGAGAGAGAGAGAGAGACCCCACCCCACCCCACCCTTACCCTCCTCCTCCCACCTCATCTTACCTGCCCTCCTAATCACCCCTGACAGGTAGTCATCGCGTTACAACAACAACACAAACGCCTACACAATGAACTTATTACACCTACATTGTTTATTACATTGATTTAATTAAAAGCTCACAATAGCAGTGATGGGGGCGTGTCTCTGTTGTGAATGACTCGTGTAATATTCACCTTCCGACTTTTCGTTTATTTAATACAATCAGAATAAATTTTTCGTCAATGAATTCGTCTGTTGGTATCAAACTCATTTCCATATCTGGGTGTTTAGTTCTGTGTGTGTGTGTGTGTGTGTGTGTGTGTGTGTGTGTTAATGATTGATTTGTTTATTGTTTTTGTTCTGTTGTTTATTCGTTTACCTAAATATTAATCTGTTCATCTACACACACACACACACTACCACAATATAAAACATTTCCTCTTCCCCCATAACATCATCTACGTTAAACACACACATTTTAAACACAACCCAAACCGTAGCAGCGACTCGCGTGAAGAACCTAAGTGGGTTGGACTCACCGCTCCCCCCACCTGTCATAGGCACTAGAGACCAACAACACTCACACAAGAATGACTACAGGGCCACGGGGTTACAGTTTCCACCTACAGTATTTAATTTCAAACTATCGTATTGTATTTTTTGTGGGGGTGTAAGTGGGGTTGAGAGAGAGAGAGAGAGAGAGAGTGAGTCCTTTAACACACACACACACACACACACACACACAGGCACGTACATCTTCCCTGACCTAATTTTTCTTACTTGTTATTTGATTTACCAAAAAGAAAACAAACTTATCATAGAAAACGTATTACTGGTTCTCAAATCTTGTGGGATTTTCTCTTCATCTGTGACCAGAGGTTATTTCTTTGGGCTACCTGTTATATTAGGGCTATTTCTTGGGGCTACCTGTTATATTAGGGCTATTTCTTGGGGCTACCTGTGTCTTGAGGCTACCTGTGTCTTGGGGCTACCTGCGATATGGGACAACTTTTCAGGGTAATGTTTTGGGGCTACGACTCTGGGCAATCTGTCAGGACTACGGTTTAGGGGCTACGTATTGGGTCTACATCTTAGGACAAACTCTCACGGCTACAATTTCTCATCGCTGACTATCGTTTCTTGATATACCGAAAAAATGATTCATGTCCCATTGGTTCATTTCTATTGGAGTCAGAGATAATGTATAAGCCCCCATCATAAAGGTACCAATACATCTCTCTCAGACGTCAGGTGGATCAAGGTACCAATGTATAATATATTAGTCGATTTCTTGGATTTTTTCATTATTTTATCTTTTTTTTTCTCGTCTTTAATGTCAGTCAGCTGTTTTGTGTTTACTGTCAGTCAGCTGTTTTGTGTTTACTGCCAGTCAATTGTTTTGTGTTTACTGTCAGTCAGCTGTTTTGTGTTTACTGCCAGTCAGCTGTTTTGTGTTTACTGCCAGTCAACTGTTTTGTGTTTACTGCCAGTCAGCTGTTTTGTGTTTACTGCCAGTCAGCTGTTTTGTGTTTACTGCCAGTCAGCTGTTTTGTGTTTACTGCCAGTCAGCTGTTTTGTGTTTACTGTCAGTCAGCTGTTTTGTGTTTACTGCCAGTCAGCTGTTTTGTGTTTACTGCCAGTCAGCTGTTTTGTGTTTACTGTCAGTCAGCTGTTTTGTGTTTACTGCCAGTCAGCTGTTTTGTGGTTACTGCCAGTCAGCTGTTTTGTGTTTACTGCCAGTCAGCTGTTGTGAGTTTACCGTCATCATCGAGACAGACAGACAAACAGACAGAGAGACAGACAGACGACAGACAGAGAGACAGACAGACAGACAGACAAACAGACAGAGAGACAGACAGACAGACAAACAGACAGACAGACACGACTCCTCTATGACGCCTCTCCTACTTTAGTCACTCGAGGATGGAAAAACTCTTCGATTTCTACATCACTGAATAAGAAAAAACCCGTTTATTATTTTTTCTGGAGGGTAATGTTATGGGTGAGGGGAGGGAGGGGGAGGGAGAGGAGGTTGGAAGGAGGGGTAGGTGAGAGAAAGAGGTAGAAGTTTGAGTGTGGGGAGGGGAAAGGAGGGGAAGGGGGAGATGATTGGATGGAGGAGAGTTTAGAGGAAAGAGAAGTGAGGGGGAAGGAGGGATTGGGGGTAGGAGGAGAGGGAGGGAGGGGGTAAGGAGGGGATAGGGAGTAGGGGGGAGAGGAAGGTTGGGGGTGGGGAGGGGTAGGGGAAGAGGAAGGTTGGGGGTGGGGATAAAGATAAGAGGAAAGTTTTTAATAATTTGATAACTTGTGCTCAGAACACAAATGAGTAAATGGAGTCCTATAATGAGAATTAAGGCAGGACTTTGTTATGCGTAATTAGATTTGTCTTCAACATCAACCCGCTAAAATAGGTTACTTCCCCCCTCGTGGTGTTGTGGTGTTGTGGTGGTGTTGTGGTGGTGTTGTTGTAGTGCTGAAATAATTTTGTGGTGGTGTGTTGGTGTTGTGATAGTGTTGTGGTGGGGTTGTAGTGATGGTGTGGTGATGTGGAAGTGGTGTGGTGTTGTGATGTTGTAGTTGTGGTGGTGGTGTGGTGGTGGTGTTGTGGTGGTGTGTTTGTGTTGGTGTTGTTGTAGTGGTCCTATAGTGGTGTGATGTTGTAGTAGGGGTGCTGTGGTGGTGTGGTGGTGGTGTTGTGGTGGTGTGTTGGTGTTGTGATGGTGTTGTGTTGGTGTTGTAGTGGTGCTGTAGTAGTGTGGTGGTGTGATGTTGTAGTGGTGTTGTAGTAGCGGTGTTATGGTGTTGTAACAGTGAGTGCTATGGTGGTGTTGTAGTGTGGTGTTGTGGTGCTCTAGTAGTGGTGTTGTAGTGGTGGTATTGTGGTGTTGTAGTGTGATGCTGTGGTGTTTTAGTGTGGTGTTGCAGTAGTTGTGTTGTGGTGTTGTAATAGTGGTGTTGTAGTGGTGGTATTGTGGTGTTGTATTAGTGGTGTTGTTTTGTTGTTGTGGTGGTGGTGGTGATGTATTAATGGTGTTGTTTTGTTGTTGTGGTGGTGGTGGTGTTGTGGTGTGGTGGTGTTGTATTAATGGTGGTGTTGTAGTGGTGGTGTTGTGGTGGTGGTGTTGTGGTGGTGTTGTATTAATGGTGGTGTTGTAGTGGTGGTGTTGTTTTGTTGTGGTGGTGGTGGTGTTGTATTAATGGTGGTGTTGTAGTTGTGTTGTGGTGGTGTTGTATTAATGGTGGTGTTGTAGTGGTGGTGTTGTGGTTGTGGCTTTGTATATGAGCTATCCTCTTTAATATCGTTAGGCATATTATATAATTACTCTATAAATTGTATTTGTTATGAATTAGTTAAATCTTAGTAAATGGATTGTTTTCGTACCAGTATAATAGTTGTACTACCAAGAGTATTACAGAGTTTTTTTTATGTATTTTGGTTGTAATTGAGTAAACACTATAGATTCTGTTGTCATGTTGATATTATTGGAAACATGGATTCTTGTTTTTTTATGCCGTTGTGATGAAATGAAATTCTTTAATTATATTTTTAACTGTTTATTTACGAACTCTGTGTCCTAAATAATTAACATTTCTAAATATAAAATAAAAGGAGGTTTTATCTATAAATTTTGAGTCACTTTCCAGATATATATATACGAACAAAATGAGATGAGGTTGATTTGAGAATGCCCGCGAACACTCCCTCATATTTTAACCACTCTAGGACATCTCCAACTGGGTACAATAGTCAAACGTAGTCAGAAACTTATGAAATTGATCATAAAATATTCATACATAAATATCTCACATAATTACGTATTATTATGATACAGATTTTACACAGTACAGAGATCGTACTAGGATGCTATGCCATATTTGAGACCATAGCTTCAAGTGTCTACGATTTCTTATTTGAGACAGTTTCCTTGGCTTATAAACATTCCTGGTAGTGTTTTATATACGTACAGCATATCCACCAGTACTCTTATTTACAACAACAAATATCTCTTAATTATAACAACAATCTCTATTATACAAACTTGAGGATCTAAGACGTCGCTCACTTGCGCTTAGTAAAGACGCCTGATTTTCTTTCCATTGATATATAAACAGAATATATTATTTATATTATTATCACACATTTAGGAATAAGAGATTATTTTTCCTTTCTCTTTATCATTTTGTTTCAGAATCTCACACAGTTATCAGGTTTTAATGTGTTTACTGTTTATTGCGTTCACTGAGAAGAACAGACGAATAACAAGAACCAAGATGGAAGAAATGAAGAAGAAATAAGACAAGAGAGAGTTGAAGGTCAAGAAAAGCAAGGTGAAGAAATAATAGAAGTAGTGGAATAGAATCGTAAGCATAAAGAAGAAAGAATGACTTTTATTTACGTGTGTGTGTGTAAGTTCCTGAATACGAGGACTTTGATCACGCTCTTCTGCCACAAGTCACAGGCTACAGAGATCCCCTTCCCTCTGTGAGTGATCCCAGCGGTGGAAGTCATCAACAACAGATTTAACAGCGGGTACAAAAAAAAAAAAAAAAAAAAAAAAAACTAGCTGCTTCTGTAGACTAAAGAAACAATTAGAAACAATTTTATCAGCTGTGAATACGTAGTTTCTTCTGAAAGGTCAGGAAAGTGGCTAGGATAACTTCGGTCTGTCCTTACACATCGCCAGCACGAGATATCAGGTGGATCGTGGCGGTAAGCTTCACTACACACACACACACACAGAAGAAGCGTTTATTGACAAGAAGAGAGTTCCTTTATGGTGCTGAGTATTAGTTCCTCGTCTGTGGTGTTGCGGCGGCTGTCAGGAAGAGAGTGGAAGACCAGCTTCTTCTTGTAGATACTTACCCTCTTTTGCTCTGATGGTGTGGTGTCCTTGTGGTGGTTGTTGGTGTGGTTGAGGATGTTGTGGGTGTGATTGGTGTGGTTGTGGATGCTGTGGTTGTGGTTGGTGTGGTTGTGGATGCTGTGGTTGTGGCTGGTGTGGTTATGGATGGTGTGCTTGTGGTTAGTGTGGTTGTTTTCTGATGACGCCTGTGAAGGTAGAATGCCACCACTGCCACCAATCTTCACTATTGGTGTGACAGGCAGATAGAGGCTTCTGTCTCTCCTGCGGCTGTATTGCTTGTCCTATCACGGCTCCTGTCTGCGGCTGTATTGCTTGTCCTATCACGGTCCCTGTCTCTCCTGCGGCTGTATTGCTTGTCCTATCATGGCCCCTGTCTCTCCTGCGGCTGTATTGCTTGTCCTATCATGGCCCCTGTCTCTCCTGCGGCTGTATTGCTTGTCCTATCACGGCTCCTGTCTCTCCTGCGGCTGTATTGCTTGTCCTATCACGGCTCCTGTCTCTCCTGCGGCTGTATTGCTTGTCCTATCATGGCTCCTGTCTCTCCTGCGGCTGTATTGCTTGTCCTATCACGGCTCCTGTCTCTCCTGCGGCTGTATTGCTTATCCTATCACGGCTCCTGTCTCTCCTGCGGCTGTATTGCTTGTCCTATCACGGCTCCTGTCTCTCCTGCGGCTGTCTCTTGCGGCTGTCTCTCCTGCGGCTGTTTATTCCAGTTCCACTCCACGTCAGGCGTCCTACCGCAGCAGTAGGAGGGCGCTGAGGATCATGAGTTGGGTGGTGGGACGACTGATCATACCTGTGGGAGGAGAGAAAATATTAACTCCAGGTTATATCAAAGATTAACAAAATAAACAGATACGTGAAAATTAATCTAACACAAAGCGGACATATTGAGCGATATACAGTGAAACCTCCATATAACGGACTTCTCTCTTCATATAATCCGTTAGATGGAGGTATTTAACAGACCCTCGATATAACGGACTTTCATCTCAATAATTCGTTTGATGGAGGTTTCATATCTAACGGACCCTCGATATAACGGACTTTCATCTCAATAATTCGTTTGATGGAGGTTTCATATCTAACGGACCCTCGATATAACGGACTTTCATCTCAATAATTCGTTTGATGGAGGTTTCATATCTAACGGACCCTCGATATAACGGACTTTCCTCTCCATTTAGTCCGTTAAAGAGACATTTTACTGTACCGTAAAGATTTTATGGGGTATTAGCTTTAGTTATAAGAGGTAGAGACTAAGGCTACCGTAGGCTATCGCAGGCTATTGTAGGCTACCGTAGGCTATCATAGGCTATCATAGGCTATCGGAGAGTTTAAACTTAAGATATGTAGAGTATATTACGTGAGTCAGTACTGGATGACGCCGTCTTATTATACATGTAGAGAGGTAGACAGATAGGGAAAGGTCGACAGACAGATAGACAAAGGCAATGAATCAGACAGACAGATGTAAACAGGTAGACAGTCAGACAGCTGAAGAAACATATAAACAGATAGACAGACTGACTGACATACAGGAAGACAGCTTAATAGACAAACAAACAGGGAGACAGAGTAGACAGACAAAACAAATTTAGACAGGTAGATAGGCAGATAAAGGTAGACAATCAGATTGACAGAGATGTAGACAGGTACACAGTGAAACAGACAGGCTGCTGAAGAAACAAATAAACAGAAACAGACAGAGATGTAAATATGCAGACAAAGGTAGACAATCAGATAGACAGATGTAGACAAACAAACAGCTGAAGATACAAATAGACAGACAGACACAGAAAGACAGAGAGCTTAACAGACAAATGAACAGTGACGTAAACAGACAAAACAAGCAGACAGACACAATATTTTTTTTACGGGTCTCATTGTCGCCATGACTGTGATATAAACACCTTATAAAACTGAGATGTAAACACAGCTGAGAGATAAAGCTGAGATAACACAGAGAGACATGACCAGTTGAGGCACACGGGAGAGATAAAGCTGAGATACACGGGAGAGATAAAGCTGAGATACACGGGAGAGATAAAGCCGAGATACACGGGAGAGATAAAGCTGAGACACACGGGAGAGATAAAGCTGAGACACACGGGAGAGATAAAGCTGAGACACACGGGAGAGATAAAGCTGAGACACACGGGAGAGATAAAGCTGAGACACACGGGAGAGATAAAGCTGAGACACACGGGAGAGATAAAGCTGAGACACACGGGAGAGATAAAGCCGAGATACACGGGAGAGATAAAGCCGAGACACACGGGAGATAAGCTGAGACACACGGAGAGATAAAGCAGAGACACACGGGAGAGATAAAGCCGATACACGGGAGAGATAAAGCCGAGATACACGGGAGAGATAAAGCCGAGATACACGGGAGAGATAAAGCCGAGATACACGGGAGAGATAAAGCCGAGATACACGGGAGAGATAAAGCCGAGATACACGGGAGAGATAAAGCTGAGACACACGGGAGATAAAGCCGAGATACACGGAAGAGATAAAGCCGAGACACACGGAGAGATAAGCCGAGCACACGGGAGAGATAAAGCCGAGATACACGGGAGAGATAAAGCCGAGATACACGGGAGAGATAAAGCCGAGATACACGGGAGAGATAAAGCCGAGATACACGGGAGAGTTAAAGCCGAGATACACGGGAGAGATAAAGCTGAGACACACGGGAGAGATAAAGCCGAGATACACGGGAGAGATAAAGCCGAGACACACGGGAGAGATAAAGCCGAGATACACGGGAGAGATAAAGCTGAGATACACGGGAGAGATAAAGCCGAGATACACGGGAGAGATAAAGCCGAGATACACGGGAGAGATAAAGCCGAGATACACGGGAGAGTTAAAGCCGAGAC
Source organism: Homarus gammarus (assembly GCA_958450375.1). Lineage (NCBI taxonomy): Eukaryota > Metazoa > Arthropoda > Malacostraca > Decapoda > Nephropidae > Homarus > Homarus gammarus. The sequence goes on from CAUDMG010000136.1 coordinate 314,455, forward strand.
ACACGGGAGAGTTAAAGCTGAGACACACGGGAGAGATAAAGCTGAGACACACGGGAGAGATAAAGCTGAGACACACGGGAGAGATAAAGCCAAGATACACGGGAGAGATAAAGCTGAGACACACGGGAGAGATAAGGCCGAGACACACGGGAGAGTTAAAGCTGAGACACACGGGAGAGATAAAGCTGAGACACACGGGAGATATAAAGCTGAGACACACGGGAGAGATAAAGCCGAGATACACGGGAGAGATAAAGCCGAGATACACGGGAGAGACATGACAAGTTGAGCCACACGGGAGAGACACATGTCTTGGTCTAAATTACTAAAAATGTGTTGGAGTGAAACCTTCTTATTACGGACTTCTCTCTCCATAAAGTCCGTTAAATGGAGGTGTCGCTGTAAAAATTATCAAAATAGAGATCTGAGATATAGAAAAAATCGGAATTTGGGTAATTAACCTAACCTAACCTAACCTAACCTGACCTGACCTAACCTGACTTAACCTAACCTGACCTGACCTAACCTGACCTGACCTAACCTGACCTGACCTGACCTAACCTGACCAAAAATCTTGGATACTTGGATTTTATTCGAATTATCAATATAAGTATTTTTTTCTGATATATGTACTCTCTCTCTCTCTCTCTCTCTCTCTCTCTCTCTCTCTCTCTCTCCGCTCTCGCTATCTACCTCTCTTCTCTCTCGCTATCTACCTCTCATCTCTCTCCGCTCTCGCTATCTACCTCTCTTCTCTCTCGCTATCTACTCTCATCTCTCTCAAATCCTTATTCTTCCTCGTTTATCCTCGGTATCAGGCAGGGTGAGGGAGCCTGGCAGGGTGGGTAAGCTGAGGACGTCCACCACTACTCTTCAGAACCGACAAACTCACCTCCGCTAGCAGGAACTCTCTGTCTGATAAATATTGTGGTTTTTCCTGTAAACACGGAACCTTGCTGGACCCGGATTATGGTGGGGATAGTGTGTGTGTGTGTGGTGAGGATAGTGTCCAGACATCAGTAGACGAGCCATAATATTACACACATCATCATCATCATCATCACCACCATCACCACCACCATCTAACACCCAAAAATCTTGTAAACAAAGACGTAGAGAAGTAAATAATAAACATAATATATAAATGAAATAATATTGACCTATATGTAACGTTAAGAAACAAATGAAGGTGGTATGTTGCTTTTGTTTCTGTATTCGAGTACTTATTATTGTCATCAGTGGATTTAGAATACTAGATAGAGGATTGGATTCCATTCCCTGCTTGAGCTGTGCAGTAAACACACTCATCACACCTAACAGCTCGTAATAATGGCAAAACTTATAATGTAAATTCGTAAAAAAAAAAATCCGTATTTACTTGCTTAAACTGTACAGAAAACAGATTCATCCCTTCCCTCCCCCTAAAAATAAGTTGCTTGATTTATTTACCTGCGGCAGAGAAATAACTGGAGAGGTAGGAGGAGGTTCTTGGCCGCACCCGCAGCTTGGTAGTGGACCGCAATTCTTGACCGCCCACTTCAACCACACACGACGCCTCTGCCACCACCCCCACCCGTGTGACCTGTGAGGGGGATGGAAAGAAGAGGGTGAGGTGTGAGGGAGAGAAGGGGGTGAGGTGTGAGGGAGAGAAGGGGGTGAGGTGTGAGGGAGAGAAGGGGGTGAGGTGTGAGGGAGAGAAGGGGGTGAGGTGTGAGGGAGAGAAGGGGGTGAGGTGTGAGGGAGAGAAGGGGGTGAGGTGTGAGGGAGAGAAGGGGGTGAGGTGTGAGGGAGAGAAGGGGGTGAGGTGTGAGGGAGAGAAGGGGGTGAGGTGTGAGGGAGAGAAGGGGGTGAGGTGTGAGGGAGAGAAGGGGGTGAGGTGTGAGGGAGAGAAGGGGGTGAGGTGTGAGGGAGAGAAGGGGTGAGGTGTGAGGGAGAGAAGGAGGTGAGGTGTGAGGGAGAGAAGGGGGTGAGGTGTGAGGGAGAGAAGGGGGTGAGGTGTGAGGGAGAGAAGGGGGTGAGGTGTGAGGGAGAGAAGGGGGTGAGGTGTGAGGGAGAGAAGGGGGTGAGGTGTGAGGGAGAGAAGGGGGTGAGGTGTGAGGGAGAGAAGGGGGTGAGGTGTGAGGGAAAGAAGGGGGTGAGGTGTGAGGGAGAGAAGGGGGTGAGGTGTGAGGGAGAGAAGGGGGTGAGGTGTGAGGGAGAGAAGGGGGTGAGGTGTGAGGGAGGGAGAGGTGTGAGAACAGGTGGAGACATCGGTAAATCTATCTCTCTCACACACACACACACACACACACACACACGCGCGCGCTCCTTGATCCTTTAACCCTAAAACACATCTTTTCCATTACCAACAAAGTTAAATTAGAGTCGCCACCGAGGATTTTGTCACGGTAAAAAATATAAATAAATAGTGAAGTAAAAGACACGTGGAGAAGTTGGTGGAGAAGATGGTGGAGAAGTTGGTGGAGAAGTTGGTGGAGAAAATCACATGTAAAGCGATTATACCCTCCAACACCTCTCCAGAATTCGTGAGGTGAGGTGAGGTGAGGTGAGGTGTTTAATTGTAACTTACCTGTCTTGAGATACGTGAATCAATTTCTGATTTCTGTGGGTTAATTGGATCATTAGGACAGGTGTGGATTGGGATTTTGTAGTAATGACGAGTATGGAATTGTGATGATGATAATAATAATAATAATAATAATAATAATAATAATAATAATAACAGTTATATAACACAAACGCAGAAAGTGTCAGAAAAGAACTAAGAAAACAAGTAGAAACAACACACACACACGCGCGCACACACACACACACACACACACACAGAGTAGTAGTCATCACTATAATTCTTATCAACCTTTATCCATATTATCACCATCAATCACTATTTATTATCACCATTTTCTGACGTTGTTACCACCGTAGCTCAACGGACCCTGGTATCGACAGTGAGCCACAACTCCCCACTTCGACGTAAAAATCAGTTTCACACCCGAGGAAAGTCACGTTTCTTCCACATTTTCCTTTTCTTTGAGATTTTCCTCAACTTGACCACAATAAGAAATTTTTCCACAGTTTATATATTTTTACGTCATTATTTTGGTAGTTTTATAGTTTGGTGAAATGTATTAAGACAGTGGTTGTTGGTGCTCCTCCTCCTCCTGTAGAGAACCACCACTTCACTCTCTCGTCTTAGCGCACTCTATGAGGTGTAAGGTCCACTGTCTCATTCTGTACACCACCAGCAGATAACTTGGGGCGCCGCTGCCTTACGAGGTGAGAGTCTGTGTGTTTCAGTGTGACGGCCGGCTGGTCTGTGTGTTTCAGTGTGACGGCCGGCTGGTCTGTGTGTTTCAGTGTGACGGCCGGCTGGTCTGTGTGTTTCAGTGTGACGGCCGGCTGGTCTGTGTGTTTCAGTGTGACGGCCGGCTGGTCTGTGTGTTTCAGTGTGACGGCCGGCTGGTCTGTGTGTTTCAGTGTGACGGCCGGCTGGTCTGTGTGTTTCAGTGTGACGGCCGGCTGGTCTGTGTGTCTCAGTGTGACGGCCGGCTGGTCTGTGTGTTTCAGTGTGACGGCCGGCTGGTCTGTGTGTCTCAGTGTGACGGCCGGCTGGTCTGTGTGTTTCAGTGTGACGGCCGGCTGGTCTGTGTGTTTCAGTGTGACGGCCGGCTGGTCTGTGTGTCTCAGTGTGACGGCCGGCTGGTCTGTGTGTTTCAGTGTGACGGCCGGCTGGTCTGTGTGTCTCAGTGTGACGGCCGGTTGGTCTGTGTGTATAGTACTGCCGTCACTATGTCGGGGCGTCAATAATGACCTAAAAACTACTACTACTACTACTATTACTGTACTATTATTATTGTTAATTGTACTATTACTACTACTGATACTGGTCATGCAGGAGTGTGGGCTTGAAAAATCATGGGCTTGAAGGAGTTGTGTGCAGGAGAATGGGCGTGCAGGAGTATGGGCGTGCAGGAGTATGGGCGTGCAGGAGCATGGGCGTTTAGGAGTATGGGCGTGCAGGAGTGTGGACATGCAGGAGTGTGGATATGCAGGAGTATGGGCGTGCAGGAGTATGGGCGTTTAGGAGTATGGGCGTGCAGGAGTGTGGATATGCAGGAGTGTGGATATGCAGGAGCATGGGCGTGCAGGAGTATGGGCGTGCAGGAGCAAGGGCGTGCAGGAGTATGGGCGTGCAGGAGTATGGGCGTGCAGGAGTGTGGACATGCAGGAGTATGGGCGTGCAGGAGTATGGGCGTGCAGGAGCAAGGGCGTGCAGGAGTGTGGACATGCAGAAGTGTGGGCGTGATGAAATATGGGCATGCGGAGGTGTGGGCGTGCAGAAGGGAGTAGCTTACCTGGCTCACGGGGAGGCGAAGGGTGAGGCCAGGAGAATGATCGTGGGCGGCGTCTCTGAAGGGGGACACGTACTCCTCCTGTACCTGTGGAGGGTAGGGGGGCGGGGTAAGGGTAGGGGTAGGGGTGGAGTTGCGACGGGGGGAGGGGTAGGGGTGGAGTTGGACGGGGGAGAGGTAGGGGTGGAGTTGCGACGGGGGGAGAGGTAGGGGGTGGAGTTGGACGGGGGAGAGGTAGGGGGTGGAGTTGGACGGGGGGAGAGGTAGGGGGTGGAGTTGCGACGGGGGGAGAGGTAGGGGTGGAGTTGGACGGGGGGAGGGGTAGGGGGTGGAGTTGGACGGGGGGAGAGGTAGGGGTGGAGTTGCGAAGGGGGGAGAGGTAGGGGTGGAGTTGGAAGGGGTGAGAGGTATGGGTGGAGTTGCGACGGGGGGAAGGGTAGGGGTGGAGTTGGACGGGGGAGAGGTAGGGGTGGAGTTGCGACGGGGGGAGAGGTAGGGGGTGGAGTTGGACGGGGGAGAGGTAGGGGGTGGAGTTGGACGGGGGGAGAGGTAGGGGGTGGAGTTGCGACGGGGGGAGAGTAGGGGGTGGAGTTGGACGGGGGAGAGGTAGGGGGTGGAGTTGGACGGGGGGAGAGGTAGGGGGTGGAGTTGCGACGGGGGGAGAGGTAGGGGTGGAGTTGGACGGGGGGAGAGGTAGGGGGGTGGAGTTGGACGGGGGGAGGGGTAGGGGTGGAGTTGCGACGGGGGGAGAGGTAGGGGTGGAGTTGGACGGGGGGAGAGGTAGAGGGTGGAGTTGCGACGGGGGGAGAGGTAGGGGGGTGGAGTTACGACGGGGGGAGAGGTAGGGGTGGAGTTGGACGGGGGGAGGGGTAGGGGGTGGAGTTGGACGGGGGGAGAGGTAGGGGTGGAGTTGGACGGGGGGAGGGGTAGGGGGGTGGAGTTGGACGGGGGGAGAGGTAGGGGTGGAGTTGCGACGGGGGGAGAGGTAGGGGTGGAGTTGGACGGGGGGAGAGGTAGGGGTGGAGTTGCGACGGGGGGAGAGGTAGGGGGGTGGAGTTACGACGGGGGGAGAGGTAGGGGTGGAGTTGGACGGGGGGAGAGGTAGGGGTGGAGTTGGACGGGGGGAGAGGCAGAGGGTGGAGTTGCGACGGGGGGAGAGGTAGGGGTGGAGTCGTTAGGAGGTAGGGGTAGAATAGACGATAGTGGGTGAGGAAGAGAGAGGGAAAGGGGTATGGAAGTAGGATGAGGGAGGGGTAGGGGTTAAGGGGGAGCGGGGTGTGGGAGAGGAGGAGGGGGAGCAGGGTGGGGGAGGGAGAGGGGGAAGATACAATTAGATTAGTAATGATAAATATACGAGGAGGAACCACATCTATTTGGGTTAGGTTAAGTTAAGTTAGGTTAGGTTGGGTTAGGTTAAGTTAGGTTAGGTTGGGTTAGGTTAGGTTGGGTTAGGTTAAGTTAGGTTAGGTTAGGTTAGGTTGGGTTGGTATTTACAGTATTTGGATCCGTGTTTATTCAGCTTGCAACATCAGCAATTGACATAATTATCTGTGTATGTGTTTGTATACCTCTTGATATGTATAGTATATTTGAGAGCATGTATGTCTGTGTGTGTGTGTGTGTGTGTGTGTGTGGGTGGGTGGGTGTGTCTGTGTCTGTGTGTGTGTGTGTGTGTGTGTGTGTGGGTGTGTCTGTGTCTGTGTGTGTGTGTGTGTGTGTACACTGACCTGTTGAGTCAAGTATTGCTCCATCACCTGAGGGACTGTTCAGTGTTTCCCTTCACTGAGCCCTTGTGGTCGTGGTAATAAAGGTCCCTAAGAGGTGATGTCCCTGGCCCCTACACTACCCTGAGTTAATAGTGTGGGTGTCAGGGTGTCAGGGATGTTAGATGCGTGTTAGGGTGTCGGATGCGTGCCTAGGGTGTCGGATGCGTGTTAGGGTGTCGGATGCGTGTTAGGGTGTCGGATGCGTGTTAGGGTGTCGGATGCGTGCCTAGGGTGTCGGATGCGTGCCTAGGGTGTCGGATGCGTGCCTAGGGTGTCGGATGCGTGTTAGGGTGTCGGATGCGTGTCTAGGGTGTCGGATGCGTGCCTAGGGTGTCGGATGCGTGCCTAGGGTGTCAGATGCGTGTTAGGGTGTCGGATGCGTGCCTAGGGTGTCGGATGCGTGCCTAGGGTGTCGGATGCGTGCCTAGGGTGTCGGATGCGTGCCTAGGGTGTCAGATGCGTGTTAGGGTGTCGGATGCGTGCCTAGGGTGTCGGATGCGTGCCAAGGGTGTCGGATGCGTGTTAGGGTGTCAGATGCGTGTTAGGGTGTCAGATGCGTGTTAGGGTGTCAGATGCGTGCCTAGGGTGTCGGATGCGTGTTAGGGTGTCGGATGCGTGCCTAGGGTGTCGGATGCGTGTTAGGGTGTCGGATGCGTGCCTAGGGTGTCAGATGCGTGTTAGGGTGTCCGATGCGTGCCTAGGGTGTCGGATGCGTGCCTAGGGTGTCAGATGCGTGTTAGGGTGTCGGATGCGTGCCTAGGGTGTCAGATGCGTGTTAGGGTGTCGGATGCGTGCCTAGGGTGTCGGATGCGTGCCTAGGGTGTCAGATGCGTGTTAGGGTGTCAGATGCGTGCCTAGGGTGTCAGATGCGTGTTAGGGTGTCGGATGCGTGCCTAGGGTGTCGGATGCGTGCCAAGGGTGTCGGATGCGTGTTAGGGTGTCAGATGCGTGTTAGGGTGTCAGATGCGTGCCTAGGGTGTCGGATGGGTCTTAAATGCGTGTCTAAGAGAAGTGTCAAATTGGTGTCAAAATACGCCATATACTTTTCACGGGTCTTAACATTGTCACCTGATGAGTACTCACCTGGCGGCCCTGCAGGTACCAGGTGAGGGCAGGTGAGGGTGCTGAGGGCGGCAGCTGGTGCGGGAGGCAGGTGAGGGTGAGGTGATCGTGAACCTGGTACACCTCCCTCGCCCCCATGATTACAGGTGGCTCTAGCGGCTCGTCTGGGGGAGAACCGAGGTGTAAGTTTGGCTGTGTAAACAACAACAACAACAATAACAATAACAATAATAATAATAATAATAATAATAATAATAATAATAATAATAATTACTAAACTAAAAACAATAATAATGCCATGATTTAGTTAGGTTAGCATCAGGTTAGGTTAGGTTACGTTAAGTTACGCTACGTTACTTTACGTTACGTTAGCATCAAGTTAGGTTAGGTTAGGTTAGGTTAGGTTAGGTTAGCATCAGGTTAGGTTAGGTTAGGTTAGGTTAGGTTAGAAAATATCTAAAATGTTCAGGTGATCCAGAGAATTCCATATTAGGTGAAGTGCTGTTTAGGCTACTGGTAATGTTAACAAAGCCTCCTGCCTGGACGTGAGGGGAAAGAGAAGCGGGAGGAAGGGAGAGTTATTAAGAGGAGCGGGAGGAAGAGAGTTAGTAAGAGAAGCGGGAGGAAGAGAGAGTTATCAAGAGGAGCGGGAGGAAGAGAGAGTTATCAAGAGGAGCGGGAGGAAGAGAGAGTTATCAAGAGGAGCGGGAGGAAGAGAGAGTTATCAAGAGAATCGGGAGGAAGGGAGAGTTATTAAGAGAAGCGGGAGGAAGGGAGAGTTATTAAGAGGAGCGGGAGGAAGAGAGAGTTATCAAGAGAATCGGGAGGAAGGGAGAGTTATTAAGAGGAGCGGGAGGAAGGGAGAGTTATTAAGAGAAGCGGGAGGAAGGGAGAGTTATTAAGAGGAGCGGGAGGAAGAGAGAGTTATTAAGAGGAGCGGGAGGAAGGGAGAGTTATTAAGAGGAGCAGGAGGAAGAGAGAGTTATTAAGAGGAGCGGGAGGAAGGGAGAGTTATTAAGAGGAGCGGGAGGAAGGGAGAGTTATTAAGAGGAGCGGGAGGAAGGGAGAGTTATTAAGAGAAGCGGGAGGAAGGGAGAGTTATTAAGAGGAGCGGGAGGAAGGGAGAGTTATTAAGAGGAGCAGGAGGAAGAGAGAGTTATTAAGAGGAGCGGGAGGAAGGGAGAGTTATTAAGAGAAGCGGGAGGAAGGGAGAGTTATTAAGAGGAGCAGGAGGAAGAGAGAGTTATTAAGAGGAGCGGGAGGAAGGGAGAGTTATTAAGAGGAGCGGGAGGAAGGGAGAGTTATTAAGAGAAGCGGGAGGAAGGGAGAGTTATTAAGAGGAGCAGGAGGAAGGGAGAGTTATCAAGAGGAGCGGGAGGGAGGAAGAGAGTTATTAAGAGGAGCGGGAGGAAAGGGAGAGTTATTAAGAGGAGCAGGAGGAAGGGAGAGTTATCAAGAGGAGCGGGAGGGAGGAAGGGAGAGTTATTAAGAGGAGCGGGAGGAGGAAGAGAGAGTTATTAAGAGAGGCGGGAGGAAGGGAGAGTTAGTAAGAGGAGCGGGAGGAAGAGAGAGTTATCAAGAGAAGCGGGAGGAAGGGAGAGTTATTAAGAGGAGCGGGAGGAAGAGAGAGTTAGTAAGAGAAGCGGGAGGAAGAGAGAGTTATCAAGAGAAGCGGGAGGAAGGGAGAGTTATTAAGAGGAGCGGGAGGAAGAGAGAGTTATCAAGAGAAGCGGGAGGAAGGGAAAGTTATTAAGAGGAGCGGGAGGAGGAAGAGAGAGTTATTAAGAGGAGCGGGAGGAAGAGAGAGTTATCAAGAGAAGCGGGAGGAAGGGAGAGTTATTAAGAGGAGCGGGAGGAAGGGAGAGTTATTAGGAGGAGCGGGAGGAAGAGAGAGTTATCAAGAGAAGCGGGAGGAAGGGAAAGTTATTAAGAGGAGCGGGAGGAGGAAGAGAGAGTTATTAAGAGGAGCGGGAGGAAGGGAGAGTTATTAAGAGGAGAGGGAGGAAGGGAGAGTTATTAAGAGGAGCGGGAGGAAGAGAGAGTTATCAAGAGAAGCGGGAGGAAGGGAGAGTTATTAAGAGGAGCGGGAGGAAGGGAGAGTTATTAGGAGGAGCGGGAGGAAGAGAGAGTTATCAAGAGAAGCGGGAGGAAGGGAAAGTTATTAAGAGGAGCGGGAGGAGGAAGAGAGAGTTATTAAGAGGAGCGGGAGGAAGGGAGAGTTATTAAGAGGAGAGGGAGGAAGAGAGAGTTATCAAGAGAAGCGGGAGGAAGGGAGAGTTATTAAGAGGAGCGGGAGGAAGAGAGAGTTATCAAGAGAGGCGGGAGGAAGGGAAAGTTATTAAGAGGAGCGGGAGGAAGAGAGAGTTATTAAGAGGAGAGGGAGGAAGGGAGAGTTATTAAGAGGAGAGGGAGGAAGGGAGAGTTATTAAGAGGAGCGGGAGGAAGGGAGAGTTATTAAGAGGAGCGGGAGGAAGAGAGAGTTATAAGAGGAGCGGGAGGAAGGGAGAGTTATTAAGAGGAGCGGGAGGAAGAAGAGAGAGTTATTAAGAGGAGCGGGAGGAAGGGAGAGTTATCAAGAGGAGAGGGAGGAAGGGAGAGTTATTAAGAGGAGCGGGAGGAAGAGAGAGTTATCAAGAGAAGCGGGAGGAAGGTAGAGTTATTAAGAGGAGCGGGAGGAAGGGAGAGTTATTAAGAGGAGCGGGAGGAAGAGAGAGTTATCAAGAGAAGCGGGAGGAAGGGAGAGTTATTAAGAGGAGCGGGAGGAGGAAGAGAGAGTTATTAAGAGGAGCTGGAGGAAGGGAGAGTTATTAAGAGGAGAGGGAGGAAGAGAGAGTTATCAAGAGAAGCGGGAGGAAGGGAGAGTTATTAAGAGGAGCGGGAGGAAGAGAGAGTTATCAAGAGGGGGGGGAGGAAGAGAGGAAGAGAGAGTTATTAAGAGGAGAGGGAGGAAGAGAGAGTTATTAAGAGGAGAGGGAGGAAGGGAGAGTTATTAAGAGGAGCGGGAGGAAGGAGAGTTATTAAGAGAGGCGGGAGGAAGAGAGAGTTATTAAGAGGAGAGGGAGGAAGAGAGAGTTATTAAGAGCAACGGGAGGAAGGGAGAGTTATTAAGAGGAGAGGGAGGAAGAGAGAGTTATTAAGAGGAGAGGGAGGAAGGGAGAGTTATTAAGAGGAGCGGGAGGAAGGGAGAGTTATTAAGAGAGGCGGGAGGAAGAGAGAGTTATTAAGAGGAGAGGGAGGAGGAAGAGAGAGTTATTAAGAGCAACGGGAGGAAGGGAGAGTTATTAAGAGGAGAGGGAGGAAGAGAGAGTTATTAAGAGGAGAGGGAGGAAGAAGAGAGAGTTATCAAGAGGAGCGGGAGGAAGAGAGAGTTATTAAGAGGAGAGGGAGGAAGAGAGTTATTAAGAGGAGCGGGAGGAAGAAGAGAGAGTTATTAAGAGGAGCGGGAGGAGGAAGAGAGAGTTATTAAGAGGAGAGGGAGGAAGAGAGAGTTATTAAGAGGAGCGGGAGGAAGGGAGAGTTATTAAGAGGAGCGGGAGGAAGGAGAGTTATTAAGAGAGGGGGAGGAAGAGAGAGTTATTAAGAGGAGCGGGAGGAAGGGAGAGTTATTAAGAGGAGAGGGGAAGGGAGAGTTATTAAGAGGAGAGGGAGGAAGAGAGAGTTATTAAGAGGAGCGGGAGGAGGAAGAGAGAGTTATTAAGAGGAGCGGGAGGAAGAGAGAGTTATTAAGAGGAGCGGGAGGAAGAAGAGAGAGTTATTAAGAGGAGCGGGAGGAGGAAGAGAGAGTTATTAAGAGGAGCGGGAGGAGGAAGAGAGAGTTATCAAGAGGAGCGGGAGGAAGAAGAGAGAGTTATCAAGAGGAGCGGGAGGAGGAAGAAAAGTAATTGTAAACTGTTGTGGTGTGCGTGATCCTTACCTAACCTAACCCCACCAAACCTCACCTAACCTAACTTAACCCCACCAAACCTCACGTAAAACACACAATGATTGGAACAAATTTTCCCCCAACTCACGTGAATGATAATACGTATGATTCATTTCACACACTGTAAACACCACACAAGCGGGGCTTCATCGCTCAGTAATATGACCATCACAAGAAGCCCGGGATGGCTGGGTTTGTGGCTGCTTCTCAGTCCACAACAAGTTATCTTCCCTGACTTAACTTTTGATGCTAATAAACTTGGCCAGGTTCCCCATCTGGATTCTAAAAGGTTCGTAAGGTAAATATTCTCTCTTAGTAGTGGTTAGTTAGTATAGTGAATGTATCGATAACTGTTTGTAAATTAAGATAGAGAGATAACGATAATGTAAGATATCTTGAAGGCAAACAGATAATGACGTCGCATAAATTCAACCAATGAACGTACTCTATCTTCCGCGGAAAGGAAGATGAGGTCACGTAAATTCAACCAATAAACGCCCTTGTCGTTTTCAAAAAGGATAATGACGTCACGTAAACGTAACCAATAAATGCGCTTATCGTTTCCAGAAAGGATAATGACGTCACGATTGACTTAACCAATAAACTCCATTTGTTGTTTCCAAAAGAATGACGTCATGTAATTTAACCAATAAACGTGCGACGTGGCCACGTTGACGCCGTTTATAACAATGCATTCTTCAAATCACAAGAATACAAAAACTTCACGTTAGCTTGACACTGGTACCCGGCCACGTAAACACGAGCAGTCTGTGCCCCCTTTATGTGACCCATGTCTCGCTGCCATATAGCAGGGTGGGGAGGACCACTGCTCGATATTCGTGTAACTTTGCAGATATTTTCAGCTCCTTACAGCTGAAGACACGGGTACGGAGTCTGCCAAGGGCTTCAGATGCACATCTAATCCGATGCTGAATGTCTTCATCGTTGTCCGTGGTGGTGGACAGGTGGGAGCCGAGATACCGAAAGTGGGTAACATTAAAGGGGGCAGTACTGTTAAGCTGGATGGATGGAGGAGGTGTGTCTGAACCAGGGGCAAGCTGAAAGAGAATCTGAGTCTTACGTTCATTCACCTCTAGGCCGAAGTGTGCATATGCATCTGCATAGATGTAAAGGATCTCCTGTAGGTTGCATTCAGTGTGAGCAACAAGGGTGAGGTCGTCTGCATGCTGAAGCTTAGTAATGGAAGCTGCCGACACCTTTGTTCCTGCTACCTCATCCATGGATGGAGGATAGCTGAGGTGGGTCAGCTCTGGATGCTGAGGGACCTGCTGGGTAGTCAGGACATCCACATTGGTGTTTCGATTGAGCAGTGAAGGGTGGTGCTCTTTCCAGTGCTGAAGGAAACCTTCATCGTCTTTAATGAGGGAGTTACAAACAGATGAGCGGGGAAGGGCTGCGCCACAGGTGATTGGCCCATAATTTTTTTTAGTGGAATTGAAAAGTTCACGCATTTTGTGCTGATTTGCAAATTTTTGTGTTTCACATGCTCTATTTTTAAACCAGTCGTTCCTTAGATTGCGAAGTTCGTGCTGGGCCGCCGCTTTCTTCTTGTGGAAGGTATCAGCTTTGGTCCAAGACTGAGGGTTGTTCTGCCAGTCAGTTAAAGCAGCACGTTTATCATCGATGAGTACTTTGATTACCGGGTCATTTTCATCAAACCAGTCCTGGTGTATTCTTTTGATCTGGCCGAGGGTCTGTCTGCAGGGTTTTGTCATAACAGTATTAAGAGTGTCCCATTCGGCACTGGGATTCACGTTGTTTGTTGTCAGGTTGTTTATCAGCCCATGTTCGACCTGGTCTCTGAAAGCATGTGCTACTGCTGGATCCTCCAGATGCTTAATTGTTAAAACCTCTTCTGAGGCTTGCTGCCTCGCCGTTTTGGGACGACGTGAAGTGAAAGCTTGGCTCTAACGAGCCGATGACCAGTGTCACAGTGGTCTGAGCCACACATGGCACGGGTGATGAGGACATCTCGGCGATCTTTTTCTCTGACAATGATGTAGTCAATGAGATGCCGGTGTTTGGATCGTGGGTGTTGCCACGAACCCTTGAACTTGTCGGCCTGCCTAAACGAGGTATTGGTGATAGTGAGGTTGTGTGCAGCACACTTGCTGAGGAGTAGGCCGTTGGGATTACACTTGCCAAGTCCATTTCTCCCTATGGTTCCCTGCCAAATGTCTGTATCTCTACCAACTCGGGCATTGAAGTCACCAAGGAGCACAACCTTGTCTTCTCTGGGGATAGAGGTTAGTATTCTGTCGAGGTCGGCATAAAAGGCCTCATTGATATCATCCTCTGCATCCAGTGTTGGGGTGTATGCACTGATGAAGAAGGTATGACGTGAGTGATTCAGTGGGATTCGGGGTGTCATGTGGCGCTCATTGATCCCAACAGGCATTTCAGTTAACCTGTGTAGGATGCGTTGTCGGGTGGCAAATCCAACTCCATAAATGTGGTTTCTCTCCGTAGCAGGCTTACCCTTCCAGAAGAAGGTATAGCCAGACCCCCTTCTGTGAGTTGACCCTTGTCAGGGAGCCAGGACTCACTAATGGCTGCTATGTCAATGTTATACCTACCCAGTACCCAGCTCTCTTGTCAGAAGGGCAGTTCTTCTTTCAGGACGCCCATTTGTGCCAGTATTCAGAAGGGTCCTGACATTCCATGCAGCGACCAGAAGAGGTTGTATAGTTTGTTTTTCTTCGGATTTCTGATTTTGATTGTGTTTTAGACTGCATAAGGATGACCTTACTGAGTGTGGATGCCCAGTCAGGTTGGGTTTTAGGCAGGCTATGTTTAGGGCACCTTTTCTAGCCCCCTCCCCATGTGGGGTGAGGAGAGTGGCTCCTCGAAAGGGCTGCTCAGTCGCACAGACAGGACCGGATTGCACTGCTGACTAGATCCCACATAACCAACCATCTTATCTGTGCCGCTCTTGTGCAGAGTTGTTTCTAGTGACTCCGGCAGCCATCTCTGTCTGTGCCCGTTGCCACTTATCCGTCGCCAAAGAACTTTTGGGGGTATAGGGGTTTTGATGATGATGAGAGGTATTATGAACTGTATGATGGCTGCACGTTAGTTGATTTATGTGGTGAGGCAGGAGTGCAGGCTGCAACCACACATCTTGGCTCTCCCCTTTCCTGATCCAGTGGTGCAAGTGTTGCAACGATTGGGGAGAGAGAGAGTTGCAATGGACTGCCGATAGCCCAATTTGTTGGGTTTCGCCTTAGTAGCCTGTCCATCATGTATTGCCTTTGTCTGCCGCTGTAGTCATTGGTGTTTCCATGGTGGTCACCTATTCCGCCTACACCGCCGTTGGGGGTCTTGTTGTAGCTCTGTACGGATGTTTGCCTGATGCGGGACCCCACTGCAGATTTTTCGTTCGGGGTTTGCTCCCGTAGCTTTATACCTGCAAAGGTTAATCCTCAAGGCAGCGGGGCGGTGGTTGGTAGGCGCCAGGATGTGTCCACATGCCAGTGGGCCAATGCGCCATCCCTCTGGGGACCACTGCTACTCCGAGATCCCCTGCTGCTCTAGTCTGAGCCCACGAGGAGGCACAGCAGGAGTCTTAATGATGAAGAGGCTGTATACTGGCAGGGGAAGACTTATGCAAGATGCTTCCCTGTCTGCCACGAGTGCTAGACAGTGGCTGTAGCTGAAAGTGAGAGGAAGCAAGCAGTGCTTACGACTTAACACTAACATAATGCTGCCACACTAGACGCATTTCACCACCCTGTGTGCGAACACACACACACACACACACAGATCAAGTGCCACTTAGAATGTTCATCAGCCACTCAGAACACAAGCCATTTAGAACACCAGCCACTTATAACGTCAGCCACGCAGAACACCAGCCTCGCAGAACGCCAGCCACTCAGAACGCCAGTCACTCAGAACACCAGTCACCCAGAACAGCAGTCACCCAGAACGTGAGCCATTCAGAACACCAGCCACTCAGAACGTCAGCTACTCAGAATGTCAGCCACTCAGAACGCCAGCCATAGTTAATCCTCTCCTGGCATTCTACCGAAGCTTTCACACCTTGATGGTTCCGTCCTGACAGCCAGGAGGAGGAGGAGGAGGAGGAGGAGGTGTAGAAGAAGAAGAAGAAGAAGAAGAGGGTATTTGTGAGTGCCGTGGCGAGAATCCTAATCTTAGAGACATTGGAGAGAGAGAGAGAGAGAGAGAGAGAGAGAGAGAGAGAGAGAGAGAGAGAGAGAGAGAGACCCTCCCCCACAATCTTCTTCTTCTCCTTCCCATTTCAATATTCTTGTCTTTCTGTCTCCTCCCCCATTCTCTCTCCCCTTTTATCTCCCCCCATCCCTCCGTCCCTCCCTCACTCCCTCTCTCCTTCCCTCCTCACACACTCCCCCTTTCCCTCCTTCTCTTGCCAAATCCCTCCCCCAATTTTCCTCCCCCCACCCCTCCCCCTCCCCCTTCACCCCCTACCCTCCCCCTCCCCCTACACATGTCACACTGAAGTTTCCGATTGATGGTCTGATTAAATTATATCTCCCTGGGTTTGTGTTGTGGGACGGAAGATGAAAAAGAAGTCTCCCCAATGTTTCGACTGGAAGGGGAGGAGGAGAGAGGAGGGGAGTAAGGAAGGGGAGAGGGGAGGAGAAGGTAGAAAGACAGGGGAAGAGGGAGGTATAGGAAGGAGGGGAGGAGGAAGGGGAGAAGGATGAAGGTACAGGGAGGAGGGAGGATTGATCAGCTAAGTAAGTTTACTCTTCTTTTATCCATCTCTCCCTTTTATCACCCTTATCCTCTCCTCCCTCCCTCCCTTTTATCACCCTTATCCTCCCTCCCTCCCTCACACTCACCTAGCACGGTCATGAAGGCAGAGCGGGTCTCAGTCCTGAAGGAGGGATGCTCAGCGATCACCTCACACTTGTATTCCCCCGAGGCCGCTGAGGTCATGCTGGTGAGGGAGAGGGTGACCTGTGTCTCTGACCTCGACACCTCCTGTGGGTGAGAGAAAGAGAGAGAGAGAGAGAGAGAGAGAGAGAGAGAGAGAGAGAGAGAGAGACACCCTATAAGCACCCTCCTTACTAAACTAACCCCCCCTCCCCTCTCTCTCTCTCCCTCTCCAGCTGACCCCCCCATTCCCACTCCCTTGCAGTAAATGTATCTTGTAGAATGAGAAAATTAAAGCGAATATCACCTCCCCCATCCCTCCCTCCTTCCTTCCATCTCTCCTCCGCTTCCTCCCTTCCTTCCTGCCCCCCTCCTTCCCTCCATCCCCTTCTTTCTCCTTCCGTCCTTCCTCCCTCCCTCCTTCCCTCCATCTCCTTCCTCCTTCCTTCCTTTCTCCTTCCCTCCCTTCCTTCCTTACCCCCCCCCCTGCCCTTCTTCCCGTTCAACTTCAAACGGGACAATGGCAATTCACAGCAATTAAACTCAACGCTAGTACTGACGGCACATGTAATTAAGACTTCCAGGGTCAAAACATCTTATTAGCTTGGCGTGAGTCTTATTGGATTAGTCTTTTATAACAGAGACAAGGAGTAATGGTGCTTGATGGCCGTGTCAGGTGGCCGTGTCAGGTGGCCGTGTCAGATGGCCGTGTCAGATGGCCGTGTCAGGTGGCCGTGTCAGATGGCCGTGTCAGATGGCCGTGTCAGATGGCCGGATGATCGTAGGGAACAAAGTGAGGCTCTCGAGGCTTTGTGTTCTCTGAAAATGATTCTTTGTTTACTTATTAATCTGTTAATTAAAAAATATAACTATTTTCTTTGTATTATTTCTTCGTTATTAATGATAAAAAAGAATTATCCAAATACTTGAAACAATTGTTATTTTTTAAACATTGTTCACATATTAAATAAAAAATAAATATTTATATATCTTTAAAAAAAAGTTCATCTCTCAGCATAAAAACCGAATTCTAAAATAAAACTCGAACGTATACAAGTGTTACGTCACGAGAGGTGTTAACAAAACAGACCCGCACGAGGTAGACACTGTGTAAGACTTTCTTCATTAACAACTACAAGTCAATATTTTATCACGGCAGCTTATTACAACACTGATGAATGAGGAAATAAAGCAGTGATAAAAATACAACTCGAAATCAGTACAAAATAAACTTTATATTATTATTTATGTTGTAATTAAAGCAAGTTGAACTTTGGTTGGTTCATTGCGTGGTCGATCTGGAGTTAGGCTTCCATGTGAGGGTCTTCCAGCGTGGTCGATCTGGAGTTAGGCTTCCATGTGAGGGTCTTCCAGCGTGGTCGATCTGGAGTTAGGCTTCCATGTGAGGGTCTTCCAGCGTGGTTGATCTGGAGTTAGGCTTCCATGTGAGGGTCTTCCAGCGTGGTTGATCTGGAGTTAGGCTTCCATGTGAGGGTCTTCCAGCGTGGTCGATCTGGAGTTAGGCTTCCATGTGAGGGTCTTCCAGCGTGGTTGATCTGGAGTTAGGCTTCCATGTGAGGGTCTTCCAGCGTGGTCGATCTGGAGTTAGGCTTCCATGTGAGGGTCTTCCAGCGTGGTTGATCTGGAGTTAGGCTTCCATGTGAGGGTCTTCCAGCGTGGTCGATCTGGAGTTAGGCTTCCATGTGAGGGTCTTCCAGCGTGGTCGATCTGGAGTTAGGCTTCCATGTGAGGGTCTTCCAGCGTGGTCGATCTGGAGTTAGGCTTCCATGTGAGGGTCTTCCAGCGTGGTCGATCTGGAGTTAGGCTTCACTTTGTGTGTCTTCCAGCGTGGTCGATCTGGAGTTAGGCTTCCATGTGAGGGTCTTCCAGCGTGGTCGATCTGGAGTTAGGCTTCCATGTGAGGGTCTTCCAGCGTGGCTGATCTGGAGTTAGGCTTCCATGTGAGGGTCTTCCAGCGTGGTTGATCTGGAGTTAGGCTTCCATGTGAGGGTCTTCCAGCGTGGCTGATCTGGAGTTAGGCTTCCATGTGAGGGTCTTCCAGC
>CAUDMG010000136.1:337500-347500 GCA_958450375.1 Homarus gammarus
GTGTGGAGGGTGAAGGCTTTGTGGTAGGTGAAGGGGGTGTGGAGGGTGAGGGAGAGAAGGTGTAAGGGTGAGGGAGAGATGGGGGCGTGTATGGAGGGTGAGGGAGAGAAGGTGTAAGGGTAAGGGAGATGGGGGTGTATGGGGGGTGAGGGAGAGAAGGTATAAGGGTAAGGGAGAGATGGGGGGGTGTATGGAGGGTGAGGGAGAGAAGACCAGTTGGAAATCCCAGGACAAAAGAGAGATATAAACGAAGCACCAACAGACATACAGTATAACCTTAGACCATCCTGGGATTAAACATGACTCTCAACACTAATTACATTACTATACCTGTTAACTATTCCTAGACCATCCTGGGATTAAACTAGAATTCTATGTCTGTCTGTCTGTCTGTCTGTCTGTCTGTCTGTCAACTTACGTGTGCCTGGAACTTGATGGAGGGTTTGATGTCCACCGGCCTGAGTGTCTCCGTGGGCACATGGCGGTAGAACTCAGTGTCGTTATGATACCACTTGAGGGAGTACAGACCCGTGGCTCTCAGGTCGTACATACAGCTCATGTTGACACGACTCCCGGCGAAGGCGAAAACGGGGACCTCCACCCTCTGTAGTAGGTCGCCTGTGACACCTGTATGTGAGGGAAAGAGGAGGTGCGTAGGTAGGTAGGTAGGTAGGTAGGTAGGGAGGGAGGGAGGGAGGGAGGGAGGGAGGTAAGGTCATGTGGTGGAGGAGGAGGATGAAGAGACGGAGGAAGAGGAAGAAGAGACGAAAGGAAATGGAAGAAGAGAAGAATATGAAGAGGAGAAGAGGGGAGAGGAAGATCAGACATAATGTGTAAATAAGGGAGCATATGTTAGGAGAGAGAGAGAGAGAGAGGAAATTAACTCTCTCTCTCTCTCTCTCTCTCTCTCTCTCTCTCTCTCTCTCTCTCTTCTGTTTGTACTACTCGGCGAAGAATATTTTTACCTCAACAAGAGACAGACATTCACCACCAAACTCATTATGTCTCCCCTCCAACAATTTTTTGCACCACTGAAAATGGAACAAAGACCCAGCATCCCTGAACCCGTCTGGCCCTGTCTTGCTGTAAGCTGAGAGAGAGAGAGGCGTAAATTAAACACAAAATATAAGCAATAATTCCCTAAGACATCATATCCCTCTACATCCATAAAAAATTAATATCCACACCTGTACCTGTATTAATATTTCTGAATTAACAACATAAATTATGTACCTGTACCTGTAACTGTACCTGTAGGTGAATTATTGGCTCTGTATTCATAAATAACATGAATAATGATCAAACTGTAGAGTGAGAGGGCAGATGGAGTGCTAAAATGAAGGGGCCGCGTTTACACACTGCCAGATGGTGTAGGTTGGACTCTGAAATGCATTTAGGATGTGAAACGCCCCCAGCCTGGCTTATGTATATTACGCCATGCCAAATGTGACCCACTGCCTCATACCAGCTGGGCCTGGAGGGTAATGGAGGGCTAGGGAGGGTAATGGAGGGTTGGGGAGGGTAATGGAGGGATGAGGAGGGTAATGGAGGGATGGGGAGGGTAATAGAGGGATGGGGAGGGTAATGGAGGGCTGTTGGAGGGTAATGGAGGGATGGGGAGGGTAATGGGGTGCTGGGGAGGGTAATGGAGGGCTGGGAAGGGTAATGGAGGGATGGGGAGGGTATTGGAGGGATGGGGAGGGTAATGGAGGGCTGATGGAGGGATGGGGAGGGTAATGGGGGGCTGGGGAGGGTAATGGAGGGTTGGGGAGAGTAATGGAGGGCTGGGAAGGGTAATGGAGGGATGGGGAGGGTAATGGAGGGATGGAGAGGGTAATGGAGGGCTGTTGGAGAGTAATGGAGGGATGGGGAGGGTAATGGGGGGCTGGGGAGGGTAATGGAGGGCTGGGGAGGGTAATGGAAGGATGGGAAGGGTAATGGGGGGCTGGGGAGGATAATGGGGGGCTGGGAAAGATAGAGAAGGATAATGGAGGGCTGTTGGAGGGTAATGGAGGACTTGGGGAGGCATTGGAGGGTTGTGGAGGGACAGTAGAGGGTAATGGAGGGCTAGGGAGGGTATTGGAGGGTTGTGGAGGGACAGTAGAGGGTAATGGAGGGCTAGGGAGGGTATTGGAGGGCTGTGGAGGGAACCTTTCACCATAAACAACATCTCTCGCTCCAACCATTAACAATTGTCTCATGATATCAGATGGTAATGACGTCATGAATTATAAAGACAAATGGCGTATAATATTTTTTTATCTCTATTGTGGTCTTCTGATTCAGGTTGTCATTATCTCTTGTCTCTCTGGCGGTGAAGAGATGCAAGTCTCTCTCTCTCTCTCTCTCTCTCTCTCTCTCTCTCTCTCTGGCGGTGAAGAGATGCAAGTCTCTCTCTCTCTCTCTCTCTCTCTCTCTGGCGGTGAAGAGATGCAAGTCTCTCTCTCTCTCTCTCTCTCTCTCTGGCGGTGAAGAGATGCAAGTCTCTCTCTCTCTCTTTCTCTCTCTCTCTCTCTCTCTCTGGCGGTGAAGAGATGCAAGTCTCTCTCTCTCTCTCTCTCTCTCTCTGGCGGTGAAGAGATGCAAGTCTCTCTCTCTCTCTCTCTCTCTCTCTGGCGGTGAAGAGATGCAAGTCTCTCTCTCTCTCTCTCTCTCTCTCTGGCGGTGAAGAGATGCAAGTGTCTCTCTCTCTCTCTCTCTCTCTCTCTCTCTCTCTCTCTCTCTCTCTGGCGGTGAAGAGATGCAAGTCTCTCTCTCTCTCTCTCTCTCTCTCTCTCTCTGGCGGTGAAGAGATGCAAGTCTCTCTCTCTCTCTCTCTCTCTCTCTCTCTCTGGCGGTGAAGAGATGCAAGTCTCTCTCTCTCTCTCTCTCTCTCTCTCTCTCTCTCTCTCTCTCTCTGGCGGTGAAGAGATGCAAGTCTCTCTCTCTCTCTCTCTCTCTCTCTCTCTCTCTGGCGGTGAAGAGATGCAAGTCTCTCTCTCTCTCTCTCTCTCTCTCTCTGGCGGTGAAGAGATGCAAGTCTCTCTCTCTCTCTCTCTCTGGCGGTGAAGAGATGCAAGTCTCTCTCTCTCTCTCTCTCTCTCTCTCTCTCTCTCTCTCTCTCTCTCTGGCGGTGAAGAGATGCAAGTCTCTCTCTCTCTCTCTCTCTCTCTCTCTGGAGTGCAAGCTCTCTCTCTCTCTCTCTCTCTCTCTCTCTCTGGCGGTGAAGAGATGCAAGTCTCTCTCTCTCTCTCTCTCTCTCTCTCTCTCTCTCTCTCTCTCTCTCTCTCTGGCGGTGAAGAGATGCAAGTCTCTCTCTCTCTCTCTCTCTCTCTCTCTCTCTCTCTCTCTGGCGGTGAAGAGATGCAAGTCTCTCTCTCTCTCTCTCTCTCTCTCTGGCGGTGAAGAGATGCAAGTCTCTCTCTCTCTCTCTCTCTCTCTCTCTCTCTCTCTCTGGCGGTGAAGAGATGCAAGTCTCTCTCTCTCTCTCTCTCTCTCTCTCTCTCTCTCTCTCTCTCTCTCTCTGGCGGTGAAGAGATGCAAGTCTCTCTCTCTCTCTCTCTCTCTCTCTGGCGGTGAAGAGATGCAAGTCTCTCTCTCTCTCTCTCTCTCTCTCTCTCTCTCTGGCGGTGAAGAGATGCAAGTCTCTCTCTCTCTCTCTCTCTCTCTCTCTCTCTCTCTCTCTCTCTCTCTGGCGGTGAAGAGATGCAAGTCTCTCTCTCTCTCTCTCTCTCTCTCTCTCTGGCGGTGAAGAGATGCAAGTCTCTCTCTCTCTCTCTCTCTCTCTCTCTGGCGGTGAAGAGATGCAAGTCTCTCTCTCTCTCTCTCTCTCTCTCTCTCTGGCGGTGAAGAGATGCAAGTCTCTCTCTCTCTCTCTCTCTCTCTCTCTCTGGCGGTGAAGAGATGCAAGTCTCTCTCTCTCTCTCTCTCTCTCTCTCTCTCTCTGGCGGTGAAGAGATGCAAGTCTCTCTCTCTCTCTCTCTCTCTCTCTCTCTGGCGGTGAAGAGATGCAAGTCTCTCTCTCTCTCTCTCTCTCTCTCTCTCTGGCGGTGAAGAGATGCAAGTCTCTCTCTCTCTCTCTCTCTCTCTCTCTCTCTCTCTCTCTGGCGGTGAAGAGATGCAAGTCTCTCTCTCTCTCTCTCTCTCTCTCTCTCTCTCTCTGGCGGTGAAGAGATGCAAGTCTCTCTCTCTCTCTCTCTCTCTCTCTCTCTCTGGCGGTGAAGAGATGCAAGTCTCTCTCTCTCTCTCTCTCTCTCTCTCTCTGGCGGTGAAGAGATGCAAGTCTCTCTCTCTCTCTCTCTCTCTCTCTCTCTCTCTGGCGGTGAAGAGATGCAAGTCTCTCTCTCTCTCTCTCTCTCTCTCTCTCTCTCTCTCTCTCTCTCTCTCTCTCTGGCGGTGAAGAGATGCAAGTCTCTCTCTCTCTCTCTCTCTCTCTCTCTCTCTCTCTCTCTCTCTCTCTCTCTGGCGGTGAAGAGATGCAAGTCTCTCTCTCTCTCTCTCTCTCTCTCTCTCTGGCGGTGAAGAGATGCAAGTCTCTCTCTCTCTCTCTCTCTCTCTCTCTCTCTCTCTCTCTCTCTCTCTGGCGGTGAAGAGATGCAAGTCTCTCTCTCTCTCTCTCTCTCTCTCTCTCTCTCTCTCTCTCTCTCTCTGGCGGTGAAGAGATGCAAGTCTCTCTCTCTCTCTCTCTCTCTCTCTGGCGGTGAAGAGATGCAAGTCTCTCTCTCTCTCTCTCTCTCTCTCTCTCTCTCTCTCTCTCTCTCTGGCGGTGAAGAGATGCAAGTCTCTCTCTCTCTCTCTCTCTCTCTCTCTCTCTCTCTCTCTCTCTGGCGGTGAAGAGATGCAAGTCTCTCTCTCTCTCTCTCTCTCTCTCTCTCTCTCTCTCTCTGGCGGTGAAGAGATGCAAGTCTCTCTCTCTCTCTCTCTGGCGGTGAAGAGATGGAAGTCTCTCTCTCTCTCTCTCTCTCTCTCTGGCGGTGAAGAGATGCAAGTCTCTCTCTCTCTCTCTCTCTCTCTCTCTCTCTCTGGCGGTGAAGAGATGGAAGTCTCTCTCTCTCTCTCTCTCTCTCTCTCTCTCTCTGGCGGTGAAGAGATGCAAGTCTCTCTCTCTCTCTCTCTCTCTCTCTGGCGGTGAAGAGATGGAAGTCTCTCTCTCTCTCTCTCTCTCTCTCTCTCTGGCGGTGAAGAGATGCAAGTCTCTCTCTCTCTCTCTCTCTCTCTCTCTCTCTCTCTCTCTCTCTCTCTCTGGCGGTGAAGAGATGGAAGTCTCTCTCTCTCTCTCTCTCTCTCTCTCTCTCTCTCTCTCTCTCTCTCTCTGGCGGTGAAGAGATGGAAGTCTCTCTCTCTCTCTCTCTCTCTCTCTCTGGCGGTGAAGAGATGCAAGTCTCTCTCTCTCTCTCTCTCTCTCTCTCTCTCTCTCTCTCTGGCGGTGAAGAGATAGTGGAGGGTTGGTGAGGGCAGTGGAGGGGAAGGGAGGGTAGTGGAGGGTTGGTGAGGGCAGTGGAGGGTTGGTGAGGGCAGTGGAGGGTTGGTGAGGGCAGTGGAGGGGAAGGGAGGGTAGTGGAGGGTTGGTGAGGGCAGTGGAGGGTTGGTGAGGGCAGTGGAGGGGAAGGGAGGGTAGTGGAGGATTGGTGAGGGCAGTGGAGGGTTGGTGAGGGCAGTGGAGGGTTGGTGAGGGCAGTGGAGGGGTGGGGAGGGTAGCTGAGGGGTGGGGAGGGTAGTGGAGGGGAAGGGAGGGTAGTTGAGGGTTGGTGAGGGCAGTGGAGGGTTGGTGAGGGCAGTGGAGGGGTGGGGAGGGTAGTGGAGGGGAAGGGATGGTAGTGGAGGGTTGGTGAGGGCAGTGGAGGGTTGGTGAGGGCAGTGGAGGGGTGGGGAGGGTAGCTGAGGGGAAGGGAGGGTAGTGGAGGGTTGGTGAGGGCAGTGGAGGGGTGGGGAGGGTAGCTGAGGGGTGGGGAGGGTAGTGGAGGGGTTGGGTGGGCAGTGGAGGGGTGGGGAGAGTAGTGGAGGGGTGGGGAGGGCAGTGGAGGGGTGGGGAGGGTAGCTGAGGGGTGGGGAGGGTAGTGGAGGGGTGGGGAGGGTAGTGGAGGGTAATGGAGGTCAGTGGAGGGTTGGTGAGGGTAGTGGAGGGTTGGTGAGGGCAGTGGAGGGTTGGGAGGGTAGTGGAGGGTTGGGGAGGGTAGTGGAGGGTTGGTGAGGGTAGTGGAGGGGTGGGGAGGGTAGTGGAGGGGTGGGGAGGGTAGTGGAGGGGTGGGGAGGGTAGTGGAGGAGTGGGGAGGGCAGTGGAGGGGTGGGGAGGGCAGTGGAGGGTAGGTGAGGGAAGTGGAGGGGAAGGGAGGGTAGTGGAGGGTTGGTGAGGGCAGTGGAGGGTTGGGGAGGGTAGTGGAGGGGTGGGGAGGGTAGTGGAGGGGTGGGGAGGGTAGTGGAGGGGAAGGGATGGTAGTGGAGGGGTGGGGAGGGTAGTGGAGGGGTGGGGATGGTAGCTGAGGGGTGGGGAGGGTAGTGGAGGGTAGGTGAGGGTAGTGGAGGGGTGGGGAGGGTAGTGGAGGGGTGGGGAGGGAGTGTTAGTACCTGCAGTATCTTTACACTAACGGAGGGTAGTGGAGGGTTGGTGAGGGTAGTGGAGGGGTGGGGAGGGTAGTGGAGGGGTGGGGAGGGAGTGTTAGTACCTGCAGTATCTTTACACTGACGTATTAACAGCTGTAGCTAGGACCACTGTGTTGCTGCCATGGTGGTGCTGGTGGTGTAGTGGCTGATGGTGGTGCTGGTGGTGTAGTGGTTAATGGTGGTGCTGGTGGTGTAGTGGCTGATGGTGGTGCTGGTGGTGTAGTGGTTGATGGTGGTGCTGGTGGTATAGTGGTTAATGGTGGTTGTTGTTAATGGTGGTGGTGGTGGTGTAGTGGTTAATGGTGGTGTAGTGGTTAATGGTGGTGCTGGTGGTATAGTGGTTAATGGTGGTGCTGGTGGTGTAGTGGTTGTTGTTAATGGTGGTGCTGGTGGTGTAGTGGTTAATGGTGGTGCTGGTGGTGTAGTGGTTGATGGTGGTGCTGGTGGTGTAGTGGTTGATGGTGGTTGTTAATGGTGGTGGTGGTGGTGGTGCTGGTGGTGTAGTGGTTAATGGTGGTGGTGGTGGTGTAGTGGTTGTTGTTGTTAGTGGTGGTGGTGGTATAGTGGTTAATGGTGGTGCTGGTGGTATAGTGGTTGTTGTTGTTAATGGTGGTGCTGGTGGTGTAGTGGTTGATGGTGGTGCTGGTGGTGTAGTGGTTGTTGTTGTTAGTGGTGGTGGTGGTATAGTGGTTAATGGTGGTGCTGGTGGTGTAGTGGTTGATGGTGGTGCTGGTGGTGTAGTGGTTGATGGTGGTGCTGGTGGTGTAGTGGTTGATGGTGGTGCTGGTGGTGTAGTGGTTGATGGTGGTGCTGGTGGTGTAGTGGTTAATGGTGGTGCTGGTGGTGTAGTGGTTGATGGTGGTGCTGGTGGTGTAGTGGTTGATGGTGGTGCTGGTGGTGTAGTGGTTGATGGTGGTGCTGGTGGTGTAGTGGTTGATGGTGGTGCTGGTGGTGTAGTGGTTAATGGTGGTGCTGGTGGTGTAGTGGTTAATGGTGGTGCTGGTGGTGTAGTGGTTAATGGTGGTGCTGGTGGTGTAGTGGTTAATGGTGGTGCTGGTGGTGTAGTGGTTGTTGTTGTTAGTGGTGGTGCTGGTGGTGTAGTGGTTGATGGTGGTGCTGGTGGTGTAGTGGTTAATGGTGGTGCTGGTGGTGTAGTGGTTAATGGTGGTGCTGGTGGTGTAGTGGTTGATGGTGGTGCTGGTGGTGTAGTGGTTGATGGTGGTGCTGGTGGTGTAGTGGTTGATGGTGGTGCTGGTGGTGTAGTGGTTAATGGTGGTGCTGGTGGTGTAGTGGTTAATGGTGGTGCTGGTGGTGTAGTGGTTGATGGTGGTGCTGGTGGTGTAGTGGTTGTTGTTAATGGTGGTGCTGGTGGTGTAGTGGTTGTTGTTAATGGTGGTGCTGGTGGTGTAGTGGTTAATGGTGGTGCTAGTGGTGTAGTGGTTGATGGTGGTGCTGGTGGTGTAGTGGTTGATGGTGGTGCTGGTGGTGTAGTGGTTGATGGTGGTGCTGGTGGTGTAGTGGTTGTTGTTAATGGTGGTGCTGGTGGTGTAGTGGTTAGTGGTGGTGCTGGTGGTGTAGTGGTTGATGGTGGTGCTGGTGGTGTAGTGGTTGATGGTGGTGCTAGTGGTGTAGTGTTTAGTGGTGGTGCTGGTGGTGTAGTGGTTAGTGGTGGTGCTGGTGGTGTAGTGGTTGTTGTTAATGGTGGTGCTGGTGGTGTAGTGGTTGTTGTTAATGGTGGTGCTGGTGGTGTAGTGGTTAATGGTGGTGCTGGTGGTGTAGTGGTTGATGGTGGTGCTGGTGGTGTAGTGGTTGATGGTGGTGCTGGTGGTGTAGTGGTTAGTGGTGGTGCTGGTGGTGTAGTGGTTAGTGGTGGTGCTGGTGGTGTAGTGGTTAATGGTGGTGCTGGTGGTGTAGTGGTTAATGGTGGTGCTGGTGGTGTAGTGGTTAATGGTGGTGCTGGTGGTGTAGTGGTTGATGGTGGTTGTTGTTAATGGTGGTGGTGGTTGTTGTTGTTAGTGGTGGTGGTGGTGGTGGTTGTTGTTGTTGTTGTTGTTAATGGTGGTGGTGGTGGTGGTGGTGGTTGTTGTTGTTAGTGGTGGTGGTGGTGGTTGTTGTTGTTAGTGGTGGTGGTGGTGGTGGTTGTTGTTGTTGTTGTTGTTAATGGTGGTGGTGGTGGTGGTGGTGGTGGTGGTTGTTGTTGTTAGTGGTGGTGGTGGTGGTGGTTGTTGTTGTTGTTGTTAATGGTGGTGGTGCTGGTGGTTGTTGTTGTTGTTAGTGGTGGTGGTGGTGGTGGTGGTGGTGGTGGTTGTTGTTGTTAATGGTGGTGGTGGTTGTTGTTGTTGTTGTTACTGGTGGTGGTGGTGGTTGTTGTTGTTGTTGTTAATGGTGGTTGTGGTTGTTGTTGTTGTTGTTGTTGTTAGTGGTGGTGGTGGTTGTTGTTGTTGTTGTTGTTGTTGTTAATGGTGGTGGTGGTTGTTGTTGTTGTTTATGGTGGTTGTTGTTGTTGTTGTTGTTGTTGTTGTTAGTGGTGGTGGTGGTTGTTGTTGTTGTTGTTAATGGTGGTGGTGGTTGTTGTTGTTGTTTATGGTGGTTGTTGTTGTTGTTGTTGTTGTTGTTGTTAATGGTGGTGGTGGTTGTTGTTGTTGTTTATGGTGGTTGTTGTTGTTGTTGTTGTTGTTGTTAGTGGTGGTGGTGGTTGTTGTTGTTGTTGTTAATGGTGGTGGTGGTGGTTGTTGTTGTTGTTTATGGTGGTTGTTGTTGTTGTTGTTGTTGTTAGTGGTGGTGGTGGTTGTTGTTGTTGTTTATGGTGGTTGTTGTTGTTGTTGTTAATGGTGGTGGTGGCTGTTGTTGTTGTTTATGGTGGTTGTTGTTGTTGTTGTTGTTGTTAGTGGTGATGGTGGTGGTGGTTGTTGTTGTTAATGGTGGTGGTGGTGGTTGTTGTTGTTGTTGTTAATGGTGGTGGTGGTGGTTGTTGTTGTTAATGGTGGTGGTGGTGGTTGTTGTTGTTGTTGTTAATGGTGGTGGTGGTGGTTGTTGTTGTTAATGGTGGTGGTGGTGGTGGTTGTTGTTGTTGTTGTTAATGGTGGTGGTTGTAGTATTGGTAGAGGTGATACAGTATCGGGTGTACTTACGGACGGTGGACCAACACTTGGGTGGACCAGCGCCAGTAACCCGCTGTGATGGTGCAACGACCAGCGCCACACCCACCACAGCACAACACTTACATACTGTACTGTACTGTACTGTACTGTACTGTACGACAAGACAACTGCTCGATTATTCCAGCGGCGCCAACTTACAGATCAGGAGACACAAAGACCAATGGACGACCAGCACCAGTAGTGTTGTGGCGGCCATACTGGATGACGGCGACGGCGGATGGTGACGTCAGATCATGACGAGTGACGTCACGGTAATGCTG